>JANTPZ010002360.1:0-21383 GCA_025593235.1 Vachellia pachyceras
ATGGCAAAATCTAGTTATCAGAATAATTGACACATGACACGCCCTGAAAATTAACGTCCTCTTCTTTTCCATAGCAAACGCAACAACCTGGACACTAGATACAGATCAGTATATTTCAAATTTAACTAAAATTGTCAACCCAAGAAGTTTACCCCAATAAGGGAAAACTTTGAGTCTTAGTAGCCGCCATCTTCGTCTCTATGATCACTTATAGTGCACTAAGAATCATGCATGCATATTTAATTAGAAAGTGGGATCACCATTATTAATATGCATTACCGTTTATCCTGAATCTTTTATGAAATCCAGTTTAAGTTAACCGAAAGGGAAATACCCACACCATAAATATTGAACGTGAAGGAAGTAATTAATCAGAGGCCATCAAGTAGCTTTTTATCAAGAACGAAAATTCAGCAAGCCAAATAAATTACTTGAAAGGCCAAAGAAAGAAAGAAAAATCCGATGTTATATATTAAGGATCAACGGTGATCCTGCTGCATGACAACGCATTTCAATTAATGGAATAACCAGACAAACAGGGGAAGAAACGCATGGCCAATAATAAGCTAAAGGTGTTACAGTTCACAGGTGTAGAGAAACCAGTGAGAGGAATTAGAGAGAAGAAGGAAACAAAAGAAAAGGAACAAAGGAGGAGCTTACCGTTTTAGGTGTGAGTGAGAGGTTGATACTAGAATTGCGGCATCGTGTAGTAATTTGTAGAGAAGGAGGATTGATTCAGTAATGGAGCGAAAGGGTCACCGAATGGAAGCAGTACGAGGAGCTGGAGCAGACAGTAATAGACTTGCCCTGCACTGTAGAGCGTGATGAGTCTCTTTCTTTTTCGTTGCTTCTATTGTGAGAAAAGAAAAATGAGAATTCTCATCATTGCTAAAGTCATTAACATTCTTAAAACAGCTAATGGACCCACAACGTGGACAATGAAGCGCACACATTTACTGATCAAACGTGAACACGAACATCACTGCTTTTCATATGCTTAGTTAAAAAAACCATTAACTCCCTAATAACATGTGTTAATTAATCCCGGTAAAAGAGGACCAACAATTTAATCATAACATCTCAAATTTCAGTGGCACGAAAGTAAAGGATAGCTTCGGTGGAACTTGCCTCAGATAGGGTGATTAAAATTAGAATAAAGCATATAAGTTTAGACATTAAATGATTATTTGTTTTAGTAATAGAATTTACTTTTTGAACGTAATTTATAATTTATGAGGTAAGTATGTAAAAAAATTATTTTAGCTCACTTGCGTGAATATGCTTCCGATGGTGATCAAATTGTTGCTGATTAATATTGAGTGTGTGTTTGAAAATCCGTTGGGAGAATGATTTTACAAATTCTAAGATCGGTTGCATAAATTTAAAAGATCAGTTGCATATATAGAAGTCCAGCTTTATATAACATAGAAGATCGGTTGTATATTATAAAATGTACCATTCTTCCCTGTTTATAATAATGTGTTCATGCATTTAAATGAAAAGGACTCATTTGATAACATGACTGTACGTCCCATCCAATTTCGATGCTTATTTTATTTATCTTTGCTATCTACAAAACCTTTGCGTCTCAAGGCATAACTCAATTGGGGGTTTAGATTAGACATGATCCAATTGTTTTATGCATTGAAATCCGGAACCAATTAGTGTATATATTTCTCCACTTTTATCAACAAATTTTTAAGTTAAAATATTATATATAGTTTATGAAAAATATATAAATAGCTACGTCAACTTTATCTCCATTTTACGCCCACCATTTTATGCATCACGACATTAGACTATTTTTTCTATTAAATACACGCATACTTATATTTAGGGTAACCTGATACTGTTGAATAATAAATAAAATCATATATTTCTATTTCCTCTAAAACACATTAGATATCCTTTTATTTAAGTTACTTATTTTTAAGACGTGTTAAATATTAGATGTAATGCCCGTTTGGGAGCGCGGTATAGAAGTGTTTTTACGCAGATCGAGATAAATATGTGAATGAGATTATCTCCATTTTACAAAAAAATACTGTTAAACGTATGTTTTACTTTTTTAAACATTATAAAAACAAATCAATAATCGTTTAAAGATCTGAAACCTGGTTCAAAGTTCCACCAACCCCACAAACCCATTTAAGACTATTATGTTCAAAGGCCATACATAGATGTCCACGCACGACCATAGGCTGTTGAGCCTGACTAACCAGGTTTCATTATTCTCCTCCTATTTTTTATTTTTTAAATAATCTTTTTCAGTGCATACTTGACACGTATACAATTCCAAATCTGTCAACTCATACCATGACAAACCAAGTTGGATTTTTGAATAGGAAGTGCTGATATTTAGGTATGATACTGCCTTAAATATAATTATCCCTAATCAAAGGATAAATCTGTATTATAAAAAAATCAAATTCATCTCCCATAATTAACCATTTTTCTAAGTACAAAACTCACCTTAACTCTACATCACATACATGAATAATTTCTCTAATCATTAAGACCTTACAATAAACCTTCATAAACTTCTATGTGTGTGTTTGGGAATCCGTTAAGAGAAATGAGTTAACAGCTTTCGAGGTGATTTATGGATTTCGAGATGGTTTCTATAGATTTCGAGATGGTTTTATCTTGACTCGCGTGTACCGTTTTAGGAATGATGTTCCTAAACAAGCATTATACATACTCAAAGATTGAGAATATAATTATTCGCACACAACAAAGTTTAAGGGATTAAAAAAATCGATGGTTTATGGTTGAAAGTTGTGATCTTTGATTATCACATGCATGGGAGCAGAAACTGCTCTTGAAATGCACATGCAAAGGAAAGGAGATTTTTTTTTTTTTGAATTTTAACTGGGTGACAATAGAGATTTACGAAGAAGAACAGTGAACCTACTTGATTTTTAGCAGCAATGGATCAGAAAAAAAAAATTAAATCTTGTTTTTAATATGTCGCCGACACCTAATTGAGAGAGAGGCCAAATTGTTTTCTTGTTTATATCCTGGAGAAGTTCAATTAATAAATAGCAAAAGGAATTAAAATTTTCACGAGGAAATGGAGATAGATTCCCCTTACGTGCGTCCATGGAATAAAATTTTAATTTTTTTTAAAAACAATGAAAAATAAATAAAGGAGCAAAGTTTCATCGGATTCTCCTTCTCCATGTGCCTTGGTTCTTAAACCCTACCTGCGTGTGTTTCCTTTTGAAGGACACTTTCAATCGCATCCTTATAATAATTAAACACCTACATGCATGTATTATTCTCTCCGCCTGATAACGTACAAATCATATATCTTTGGATTCTCACTCTGATACTGTACTGTTTTTGGATTTCTATTATAATTATTATTCCTTCTTGGGATAGCGTAAAAGATAAGTGCAAGTAACAATCATAACATAACCTTTCATACTACTGTTGATATTTGTTGTATGCGATGTAAACTTTAATCCTGTAAAGTGATCTGTGTTCTTCTGATCAAGTAATCAAAAAAATCGATTGGGAAGATGAGTTTTTTTTCCTTCTTTTTATGCAGATTAAAGATCAGTGTGTCGATGACAAACAGGAAGGAGCGTTAGGGATTAAAGTTGCAGATAGAGAAGGAATATTCAAAAGCAAGATCGTTCAAAAAAGTTGCTTCCTTTTCTAGTTTCATTATTCCCTCTCCTTCTCTTCCAATAAGTTCGATTCATTTGGCTTCGTTTTGAACCACTTTAACCTTTTTGAGGAACACATATACTTGAGTTGATTGATCATGGGCTATAATGCTGTATATATAGTAAATTATAATCAACCAATACTTTCCTTGACATTAGATGGTCAAAATTAATTAATTAGATAATAAAAACTTTATCGATCTCGATCCTAATCAAAGCTTGACGACTATCATCAGCAACACGTATATAGCAGCAACCAAAAAGAGAATCAAACCCAAGAGAAAGTGAGGAAATATCAAACAGGTAGAGATCGATCAGCTTGCACTTAATTAGGGTAAAGATATAGATTTCTGCATTACTCTCAAATTTATAATTACTTGCCTACAAATTAAAGTACCTACAGTCATGAACACAGTGAACTAAACTGCACTGAGTGGAACTGATCGATATGAACTGAACTTTAAGACTCTATGTGGGATATATAGGATCAGAGCTCATATATCAGTCTGATATATTTCTAAGAGAAGAAAAGAATGAGTCTATATCTGGGGAAGAGAAAAACGCTATTGGGGATCTAGTGGAAGAGAAGTTTTGGAATACCCTTGTCTTCTTTGGAGCTGGTGGACATGATAATATCCCTGGTATTTTGAACCTATCAGCCTTTGGAGTACAACACCCACCATCATCACTTGAATATATATTATCATCTTCCTCCTCCTCTTTCCTCAAGTTGTGATCATCAAGACCTGAAAGTTCAAGATGATGATGATGATGATGGGTCTTTGAAGATGATTCTTGCTTCTTCTTCATCTTGGTCTTCGTCTTCTTCATCTTTCTCTGCTCAACCTTCTGCAAGTTATTGATGCTTTGAGCCTTTGCAGCTGAAGATGGCGCCATCGCAAAGATTAGTTATGATCAGCGAAATATTATTCTGATAATTGATCGATTGATTCCGATGAAGCAGCTAGCGTCAAAGAATTTTCATGCTGCTGATGATGATCGAGGGAGTTTGAAAAGCTTTAACTTCTCTTCTGCCACATAAATCCAAAAAAGAAAACACTAATACAGCAGCAACTGCTACCACTAGCTTCAAGATTGTCGAATTTTATACTCACATCATCTCTACCAAATCCTTATGGATATATAAGAAATAAACCCCCTCCTCTCTGCTGTCTTTGTGCTTACACGAGAACTCGCCTTTTTGCTCCAGGTCGTACTATAGGCTCGCTTTAACCTACTTAATAGATTATGTATAAAGCAACAATATGGAAGAGGAGATAGAGAGAGGCTAAACGGAGAGGAGCGAGATGAGCTTTCCTTTTAACCGTTGGGGGGTTTAGGTTTCGTTCAGGTAAAATAAGAGGTCAGAGCGTGGCATTCTTCGGGTTTTAACTTTTAAATATCTCAATTAGATAAGGAATTTATTTTAGTTTTGAGTACAAATCTATAATTCATTTTATCTTTTAAATTTATAATTACTTTTAAAAATATATCTAATGATTACATATGTTAAAAACATTTGTATTTAGGAGTAACTCTAATGCATATAATTAATTAGATAAAGTATTTTATGATAAATTTACACATTTATTACAAAAAAATTAGCAATTCAACTAATTTTTTTTAAAACATTCACATGTTAATTATCCGACTTTTATATTAAATCTAGACTTAATATTTTATAAATCCGGCAGGAAGTAATTAAAAAGAGAGAGACTAACCAATTAACTATTACACTGGCAATATATATAATACAGTGATTAATTACCACTATTTTTAACAGAACCATCACTATCGCCACTACTAGAAAAACAGGATTTAGCGAAGGAAAAATCTGTTGTTAAATGCCATTTTTTCATCGTTAAAACGGATTTAGCGAAGGAAAATTTCGTTACTAATTTAGTGATGGAATTGTCAATTCCATCGCTAAATGGGTTATATTCTGTCGTTAAATTTAACAATTCCATCACGCTAATACTATAGAAAAGATGATTTGATTAACTATTATTGACATGAGAAATACTTAATATATTAATGATGCATTTATGGCTGTTCGATGATTTTGCAGACAGGAGAGAATAATTTTATATTGGGGGGTTACTGAGTTGGTCAAAACTCAAAAGCATACTGTATTATTATTGATTTAGGCAAAGTGAGGAACCTTTGGAAGGCAGCAATTGTCTATATTGGGCCATGATAGATCAGAGATAACCATATCTCAAAGGTTGAAACTTGTGATCTTCACAGCATCAGCAAATTAAACGTAGACTAATTGTAATTATCTGAATAACGTCTACCTAATACATTCTAAAAGTGAAATTACCTAATTGACGTACCATCTTATCGCTGTATATATATGGACGTATTCTTCCACTCACGTGCCACTCGTGTGCTGCTTAACAGGGCAACAATTTGTATGAAATGTCCGTTCGCCCACCTTAACGTTTTCTTTTATTTTCTTTCTTTCTGTATTTTTTGATAATGAGGAAAGGGTTAGATTCTCATGCTCTCAGAGCATAAATGGGCTTATTTGTCATTCCGTTTGGAAAAAGCTAAATGTACGTTCAACAGTATTTTTTCACAAAACGAGATAATATCCTTCACATATTTCCTTTGTAAATGGTAAAAGCACTTTTCAACCGTATTTTCAAACGGGATCAATATAGGTGTGATTTTGAAAAAAAAAGGTTAATTAATACTCCTCTTTTTTATGCAAGAAGATAATATAGAACAAGCCTTTTCCATCTTAAATATATATAAAAAAATGGAGCGTATGGGAATCGTGAGTAATATTAATATCCATTGCTTCTTCACGGTGAAATACTGAGAGTCAGTTTGGCAAAAACAAAAGAAACACTGAGAGTCAACTATATTTACGAATAACAATAACCGAAGAAGTCACCTTTTCAGTTTTCCCCCTCTAATGCACAATGCATATGTATCTTCCTGTTAGTATCTTTCAAAATGTTAAATATAGGCATATCTAGATGTTTAAATATTGGTTTGCTTTGTTTGGAATGACTAGTCATTAATTATATTATATCTAATTCTTATTGGTTAGTTGGAGTTAGATTTTTTTTCCAAGCACATGTATATTTTCATTTAAGTCAATTTTGTTCGAAGCACCACCGGGTACTAAACGTGGATACTTTTACTAAGTTCAACTTATTGAGAGGTACCAAACCCTTACCAAATTGGCAATTGAAGTCGACATTTTTTTATGAAAAAAAGTTTATATGAGTTGATTCTGAAGCCCATCAGACTTGAAAAACATTTACAAAGGTACTTACAGATTAGCCATCGAAAGGGATAGTTCTTTAATTCTTTCGGCTAGAAAAGAAAAGGGCATTTGTAACGGAAAAAAAAGACAAGAAAGAAAGGTCATAAAGGAAAATTAACTTAAAAAGACGCCCACCGTGGGGCTCGAACCCACGACCACAAGGTTAAGAGCCTTGCGCTCTACCGACTGAGCTAGACGGGCTTATTGTTAAGTTGCTCACCATATATGTTATACATATAATCTACTTCTGTCCATAAAAAAAATTACGCAACCTAATTCGTTATTAATGTGATTCGTTTCTCGCATTTGATAACATCACATGCGGATGCGGATCTCATTTGATTCATCTCTCAAAGTTGGATTTGCTCTGCAAAATCTGCTTCTTCGTGGCCCCGTGGGCATCAGTTCAGCCACGAGTTTCCCTTCGAATTTTAAGATCTTTTTCAGTGTGGAGCAAAAATCTCCAACGTTTTTCTTGGTCCCAAAAGGCAGAATCTGGCGCTGTACCAGCCACTAGAAATTATATCGACATAACATCTACTCATAAATAAAGGCTTGAGCTTTTTTTTCCTTTTCATTCTGGAAAAATATCTTCTATCCTTACGCGAAACCAGCACCACACCATGAATCTACTATTAATACATGGGGCATGAATGAATCTAAAATAGCAGGATGGACATTGAATAGAAGCCTTGAACCGCAATGTACAACGGATTGAACAATGAAATATTGGAATAATCCAACGATGGGCTACATGCATGCGTGGTGCTATTATTTTTTGTTCCGACCCAATTCATAAAGTGGACATACATGTTTAAAGAATTGAGTGAGTCAATTAGATATCATAAATTGATATATACTGAGTAGCTTGTATTCATTGATGGGCTGAATAATAACTCCCCTGTAGAGGGTTATGATCGCCAAACTAGTTAGGATTATTATAATTGTCGCCTTGCTTTCCCATTTGTAGACAGCTCCTCTTCCCCATAGTGATAACCTAATTGATCTACCCATTCCAACAATCACATCTACGGATTCAGATACGCTTCTACAATACTTTCGAATATTCCATTGAACCTGCATGTGTTGTTGAAATCCATCATAAAACTCCCTATTTAGCCTACTTGTACCTGGAAATAACAAGTAATAGTGTAATACAAAGAGAACACAACGTATCATTGAACGGTATGTGCTGACATGGAGAGCGATTTAGCTTCAAACAAGACCTGAAGATACATCGTCGTGTTCACAGTACAGTTTACAGTCACCGCCCCATATAAAGTTATAGCCAGGGACCAAAAACAATGGGCTTGGCCATTTCCATTTTCATCTACATGTTAGCCCTAAACCTACCACTACTATAGTACTATACACATTGAATAAAAGGGGAAAGGAGAAAAAAGCAACAGTAGTTGAGCATAGACTCCAACAAGCAGTACTGATCCTGAATCATACTTTTAAGCATCATCATCATCATCTTCAAGCAATGGCCTCTGATCAGCGAAAGGAGGTGGTGGAAGATCAACATTCAATATACCATCCAGCACTCTTGCTACCTCCCCCATTGAAGGCCTCCTACGTTCATCCATTTGAACACACCAGAATATTATTCTCAAGGCACGTTCTAGCTCCTCTGAATCGATTCCACTATCAACTCTTTTATCAACCACAATGTTGGATCGTCCTTCTATCCATTGTTCATATGCCCACTGGCAAAGATCCACAGCCTCTTGACGCCCAGATAACAGAGTTAGTGCCAACTTGCCAAAATCCTCCACGTCTTTCTCGGCTGAAGAGCCACAAAATGATGCCTCACCGTCCACCCTCACAAACCCAAATTCAGTTACCTTGGCCTCTAAGTTTTCGGTCAGTAAGACATTTGCACACTTCAGATTGCCATGGCTAAGAAACTCCCGACACTCAGTGTGCAGATAGCAAATGGATTTTGCCACACTTGAGCATATCTCAAGTCTCTTTTTCCATGTTAGCCTCCTGCAAAAAGATGAATCACCTAAGACCTTGTCCAAAGAACCATTCTTGACATACTCGTACACCAAGTATCTATGATTGAACTCACAACAATAGCCCTCCAGCTTCGCTAGGTTCTTGTGATGGATGCTTCCTATCTTTGTAACGGCACTCCTGAACCTCCTTTCTTCCATGCTTGCATTCAGATTCTTAACAGCAACCAAGTGATTGTTCTGGAGTGTACCCTTGAACATATTTGGACTGATTTGGTTTTTGAAATCCCTAGTGAGGCTCTTTATCTCTGGGAAGGACAACACAAACAAACCCTTCGAGGTGGGGCATGTTAAAGCTAAAGTAACTCCTTTCCTAGTGATGTTTCTTCTTCTGCAGATCCAGAAACCAATTCCCAACTGTATGATAGCAACAAAGAAAAATGTGGCAGAGGCTGCTCCTATTAAACAAGGAACACAAAGTGGTGGAGGCTGTTTAGGAGGACTTGAATTAACAAGACCAGGATTCACGGCTAATGGACCTGAACATCTCTTAACAAAAGATATTGAGGTTATAGATGGATCTACATAACCAGTGACATACTTAGTTTTCTTTATTGAGCATTGAGCACTTCCATCATTGGAAAAGGTTGCAACTGTACATTGTGGGTCATTCAAACACAGCTGTTTGCAATGCTGCAAACTACTAATGGTAATTGAATCTTCAGGTGGGTAAATTCCATAAAGAAATGTTTTCTCATATGTGAGCATATTGATGCCAGATTCACACGCCTCATCATACGGAACCAAACACTTAATAGGGTCAGCTAATTCAAATGGGCATTTGCAATCAGCAGAACCTGAAGCACTTAAGAAACACATACCATGTTGACCACAAGTTGCAAAGACCTTGCACTGATTTTCCACAGCTTGCCATACCGATCTCCATGACTGTAATGTTTCTATCCATGAATATATGCGGAGATTGCCATCCAAATCAAGCCTAAGAAATCTATAATTCACTGATTCATTGTGGTCTTCACCGAAGACTGACCAAACAGGTTTTGAATTTTGGTCCTGAAGTTGCAGGGCGCCAGTGATTGTAAGACGAGCACTCAGATCTGCAATAGAAGGACTGTCACTTGTCCAATAAGTGATATTACTTTCCCATCGAAGATGTAACTGTCCCGAGCCATTCAAGTAAAGACTGTAGTAACTGGACATGCTTTGCTTGCTGGCGGCTCGGAGCGTTTGATTCACAGATAAACTCTGCCCTGGGACTAGTGTATCAGATGGAGTATCAAAACTCTGCCAAACAACATGTTGCTCTCTGTTTATTAGCTCAAGATTGCCATTGTCACCAAAGGTAGCTGAAACTACGGATTGGTTGGCAGTTCCACTGGTCCATACTACTCCCTGTAATGAATCAAAGAGGACTAGTGCTCCTTCTGGGGTGAGTTGAAAATAGGACATGCTACCCACAGTGACATGAGCTCCAGCAACCCATACCACAGTTTGTTGGCTGAATGGTATAGACTTTGAATTGAAACGAATGCCAATCCTAAACTGGCTGGGTTGATCTGAAATGTTAAAGAATCCTAATGCAAAATCACCATTGGAAGAGACCCAACTGTCATTGTCAACCACAGAAAGTTTTGAACCCAATGGAATTTCAAAAGTGAAAGCAGAACGTAGGAAGAAGCCAATGAAGACGCACAACAAGAATGGTGACCTAATCAGACAGAGCTCCTGTTCAAGCATATCTAAATATGCTCAGGGAAGCAGCACTTGTGCAGTAGTGATGAAAGCTATCCCCTAACGTGTCATTTACCAGTATAAGTTTAGACCTTCATAATTATAACACCTGAAAAGGGATAAGGTAAATGCAGAAGTTATTCTCAAGCCCAAGTGTGGATAAGGTAAATTATAACACCTGTAAGAACTCAAAGACACATAATTTTGGATTCAGGAGAACAAGTGTGAAGGGTTTTGATATAAATTTTCAAAATGGACCAATGAGTAAAAAGTATACACGATTGGTGGTACCTGAACAGAAAGATCAGTGAACAACTTTAATTCAAGAAGCCACCGCAGACTGCTACAATTAACATTACAGAAATGAAGTTACGCTACTTAACATGGAAGCACCATAACTTACAAAGTATCTTGAAAGTGGACAGTGAGATAGGATATTCGCAAGGAGAATCTCTCTCTCTCTCTCTCTCTCTCTCTCGTTAAATGAAAGGTAGAGATGAATTTGATTGCCAAACAAAATGAACTTTGGGCAGCAAGGGGGACCAACATTAGTTAAATGACAATGCGGAACAAAATTCTGAGAATGCATCAATGCAATCATTTTTTGGTGTTCAAAGAGCAAAGACAGTGATACATTATCAGCAGGGCAGCATTGAATTTCGCAGATTAATTTCAATGAAAAGAAGGGTAAAAGAGATACCAAGAAAACAACGGAAAATATGAACCGACAAAGCCGATTTTCCAGAGGGAATACTTAAAATGGGCACGAAATTACAGAAAGCTGAAAAGATTTAGCTTACCGTTTGAGAGTATGCGAGAAAGATCTGAATAAATCAATGGCAAAAGGAAGCTGAATCTCATAACAGAGGAACTTTAAGCTTCAACATACCAAAACTCGAGCTCGAGGTCCATCCCAGTGGAAATTTTCTTGTTGTCTTCAGAGAAAGTTTCCGGCACCTAACTATTCTGCAAAGGGAGGGAGCAAAAGAGAAAGACTTTCACAGAGAAAAAGTGACAGTTGTGCCTTTTTGTTCAGCTGACTACATGGAAAGTAGTGAATGGAGGTAAGCAGAGGGTAAGGGGGAGACTATTGAATATGGTGACTACTAGTGAGCTGAGATTTGGAGTAGAAGTGTGGGAGTGATAACACAACGGGAATAAAGATACATCAGCGAAAATGGGGTTAGGGAGAAATTTTGCCGGAAATACAGAAATCGAGGGAGAGTCGCCGGAGAACATGAAGTGGTCGAGAAGAGAGAGGGAATTCAAAACATCAGAGTGAGAAGTAGCCCCCAGCAAGAATTGGGAATTACTGGATTGAACAGGATGCGAGGATCTACAGTGACGAGTTTTTTTTCAAAAAAAAAAAATCAAATACCAACTATATTACACTGAAGAAAACGGAAACAAAATTGTGTCTTTCTTTCTCCTTCTTTTTTTTTTTTTTGGGTGGGGTTGACCAGCAATCGGTCTTAGAGAATGTATTAGGAACATGTGATCCCCAATACCTCTCACTCCTTTTGTCTCTTTGGGCCCACTCCCCGCAACTAGCTTCCTTTTTCTCCATTTGAAAAAGGGTTTAAATAAGAAGGAAAAAAAAAATAAAATGTAACTTTTCTTGGGGTTCATGCACCACGAGTTTTTTTTATAAAAAAACAAGTTTAGATCGGTTCGATACCGGTCTCTCACTAAAGTCAGGGCATGGCCCAGGGTTCTTTGAGCACTTATAAAGGATTTACGAAATCGCCTATTAAAGGTGTCCTCACAATGATAGAGGGAATCAAACCCATCTCTTTGTGGGAGTTAAACCTGTTCCTTATCATCATTGCTCATTCGGGTTAACAAAACATAACCCAGTGTTCATAATTAGTTAACAGTCTTCTCGTCTTGCAGCCAATATCCTTGCTTCAAAGTGAAGCCACCTCTTTTCATTCATCAAGGAATGTGATTAAGAGCTTCACCTCTTTCATTGGCGCTCTAATCTCTCTCCTCAATAACTCGGATATGTAATTATAATTGCAACTGTTAATACGAAATAGGATTTTCAAAGCGTGCACGTTGGTAATTGGGTTTTTTTTTCTAAGCGCATATATTCATTTAATAAATGCAATTCTCCTTACCTGAGTAAATGCAATTCTCTTTAATTTTACAGCAAATGTGAATATGTTTTCAATAGAAATTTAAACAATAATTTATTACCACGGACTCTTTTTACTATACCCAATCTATTGGTTACTTTGGATGAAAACAATTTAGCATTGTTTGAATATTAGGTGAACAGATCACCTAGAGGTCTATACATTTAATGGAAGACATAGCTTTAAGGGATGGGGAAAAGTTCATAAAATTCCTTGTGATCTTTTTTGAAACGGGAGGGTGATGGTGGAAGATGGAAGCGCCGGCCATAATGAAAATAATAAAAGTGAAGTTTCGTTATTGCCCAATAAAATCCCACAAGTACATGTGTAACCCCTATAACCTCTCTTTAAGAGGTGTTATTTCGTTGTCTGACCCTCCCTTACTATAAATAGGAGGCCATTTGCATTGTAAAAGCAGATCAGTGAATAGAAATATTCAAAGTATTATAAGAGTTCTAGAGAGAATTCTTCAATCTCTATACCATTATTTTAAAAAAAGAGTACCATGGCATGGGTTGAGGAATAAAAGGAATGATGAAAGGTTTATTTATTGGATTTAAAAAGGGATAAAGAGTGAATAATTGATACAGCTTGGTGGTGAGAAAGGGGCAGGAGAAACAAAAGACCAGTTAGCAAGATGTGAGTGGAGGAGGAACAGAGGATGTGAAAGTCAAAGGTTGAATGATTAAAGAAAAGTCGAGAAAAAAAAGGTGAGTTAAAAAGCAGACATTGAGATGATCTTGAAAGCTTCAAAGATTCTGCCTTTTTTTATTATAAAATAAACAAAAACAAAAAGTCACAGCTTTTTATGAAAAAGAATACATATTAAATATTCAGAATCATACGTGGGCTGCATGCAACTCTAAATTCCAAATAAAGCACCAGTCCCCCACCTGCAACAATAATGAACCCATCCATTTATTTACATATCATCAACCAATCAAACATTTCTTTTAAAAAACCTTACTTGCATCGAACAAAAGCAAACGAAAACATTCAGATGAAAGAGAAAGAGAGGGTACCCACGATCCATCGATTAAGATGATGAATCATCTTCCTCTTACATAGAGGATAATACAAATTTGAATGGTAAAAATCGAAAGGCATGAACTTTTAATGCTTTTAATCTGATATGATACTCAGGTCAAAAAGGAACAATCTGATATGATACCAGTCTTAGATCTAAAATGATTCATGATATTTTGAGTCACTCGGAGCAGGAGAGAAAATAAAGTTTTACGCAGCAGTGTTAAACGGGAAGCATGCAAGCTTAAAAAAAATCCGTTTGGCAACACGTTTGTCAGTCTCAAAAACACGTTTAACAGTGTTTTTTCGTAAAATGAAATAATCTCATTTATATATTTACCTCGACTTGTGTAAAAGTACTTCTCCACCGCTTTACCAAATAGACTCAATGTGCTTGTTTGGAAAAGTTTATTTACTCTCTAAAAGTATGTTCAACAGTGTTTTTATGCAAAACAAGATAATTTCCTCTACATACTTACCTCGACTTACGTAAAAGTAATTCTATATCCCGTTCCTAAACAGACTCGTTAAGTAAGTCACTTGAATTAATTAATTAAACCTTGACGACCATGATAACGTAAGTGGATAGCAAAAAACAATATTTGGGGATTCCATTGAGAGAAATGAGTTAACGGATTTTAAGATGATTTTTACAGATTTCGAGATGATTTTATCTTACCTTACGTGTACCGTTGGAAAAATGGTGTTCTCAGACAAGCACATTAATATACATATACGCACGCGCGCATATGGAATAAGAGTTTGAGACGACGTGAGTCTATTGAATGACAAGTAATCAATCAATCAATATGGTTAAGCGGTGGATTAATTAGTAGTTAGATTAACGAGTGGTATGTCGTACTTGTAGTCCTTTTCTCTGAATGGAACCTGCGAGGCAACAACTAACAACGTCATATATACGGTCCCTCGTCTTGACCTTACTATTTTTTATTCTCTTTCATTTGTTCAACAACTCCCCGTGATTCACTCGTCTTTGTTCGCCTTGATTGAAACCCCAAGCATACTGATTAGAGAGTTAGTTTAATCCATTTTATCTTTATTGTTTATTTTTTATTTATAGTCTGATTTGTTTAATCCATAGATTGATATACAATCTAGTGTTACACAAGAATGCAGTGGGAAGATACGATTATGTTTTTTAGCATGGAGTAATTTATCTAACCTATTCAATACACCCACGTTAGTTTAGTACATAGCTTATTTTAGATTATGGGTTTATTTGGATCTAACGTTTTTAAAAGTTAAACGCACATTGAACAGTGTTTTTTCGCAAAACGAGATAATTCTCTCCATATATTTACTTCGAATTGTGCAAAAGTACTTATCTACCACGTTCCTAAATGGGCACAGTAAGCATCAGATCAGTATATATACATGCCCTGGTGCCCCACGTCCCCACGTTTATTCCATGGCAAAGAACTTACAGCCATGAGGAGGTCAAAGAAAGACATAGATCAGTGACTAGGGTGGGTGATAAAAAAGAAAACAGTTTTGCACTCCATGAATTCTGGGTGTCAAGAGAAGGGGAAAAAATCAGCAGCCAGTATTATATTATATAAAATAGAGGCGGCTACTTTTTGACTTAGTTATCAGATATGGTTCAACTGCTATTATCTATTGAATCGTTTTGAGATTATGGATTAAGAGGTGAGATTCTAAACCAACACTTGGTTGAATACTACTTTATCTTCTCCTCCTTCTTCTGGTCTTTTGAGTTAGATGAAGCCACCCTGTACTGTTCAATTCTCAAAAGAATCCAAGGAGAGTTATTGACTTAGTATACAATCCAATCAGTGCAAAAACCTCCCCCTGGTCCCACAACAATAATCCCAATCATATTAGCTTTAATTCTACTTTACAACTTATCATCGTCATGGTCGTCGTCGTCATCATCAGGCAAACTGTATAACGGACTGATTTTCATCTGTCACACGAGAATTTCCAGCAAACTCATGAAAGGAATTAATGACTCTGTTTCATCTTCCAAATGCCACCCTTGTCTGCATTTAATATCTGACCAATAAAGCTTTTGAATTTCACTGATTTTGTATCACACCAAACCAAGAATTGCTCATTCTGGAAGGATGCAAGATGGTGCGCATACTGCAATACGGCTCTTCACCACTAAGTTCCTGATACGTCACTGTTATAATAGGCCATGGCTTTGAGGTTTAATAGTTTTGGTGCACTCCAGCGTCCCTTCGTTGTATATATACACGACACTTTCCGTTTCTTAAAACAATGGGCCTCGGGCCCAAAATCATACGGGCTTCATTTCTCATTCTTTTCCTCAGATTACAGCCCACACCAATCCGGCCCATTTTGCCCTCCATTGGTTGGTGTCCAAGGTGAGCACCATCTTCTCAGTGACCTGATCACTGTCACTACTTAATGACGATGATGATGATGATCTTAAGTCAAACACCTCCGCTGAACTGTGATAGACTGACGGTAATTCGATAATCAATCAAGACAACATGTGGATCTTTCGTTAGAAAGGACCCAATCTGGAAGCACTATTGGCCCAATATTTTCAATGGGCCTGAGCCCACATAAACATCCAAACGTGTCTGTTGCCTTCTATTTTCTGACTCAGTGATCATTTCCCCTCTCCAATGTAGTTGTAAGCACGTAGATTTGGAATGCATGAGCTTAATCAAAATATTGTGGTGATGTTTGGTAACCCATTAAGAAACTTCAAAAGCACGTTTAACAATATTTTTCTGTAAAATGAGATATTATCCTTCACTAAGGGTGGGAATAGGCTAGACCCCTATCAGGTGGCCTACGGCTTGGCCTGTTTAGGGCCTTGTTTGGCCTGACCTATTTATTAAAAATGCCAGGTTAAGGCCTATTTAAAGGCCTAATTGTATAAATAGGCCAGATCTATTTTTTTAAAGCCTGGCCTATAAGCCTTTTAAATTGGCCTGTTTATATATAAAATAAATATAATTATTTTTATAGGATGTAAATAACACTTTTTGTATTTTTTAAATACAAATTTTTATATTAAATACTTACATCCAATAAATATAGTAGGCTTAAAGCCTACCTTGAGGCATTTTAAAGGTGTACAATAGTAGGTTTAATGCTTACTTTAAGGCCTTTTTAGAGGTTTACATTATATGTAGGCCTCTAAAAAGGCTTCAGGCCTTACCAGACCTTTAGAAGGCTCAGGCCTGAGCCTAAAAAAAAGTCTTCATCCAGACTCAGGCCCAGGCTCAACTTTGTCATTACAAGCTCAGGCCTATTTAATCAAAGACTAGCCTGGCCTAACCTATTTCCATCCCTATCCTTCACATATTTATCTTGACTTGCATAAAAGTACTTTTCCGCCAAACGAGCACACTCATCCACATGAGCGACAAGAAACTGGAGGCGTTGATTGTGCTTGAAGCACACACAAAGATTGGAAGACATTTTAATCCAAGGGTCCGCTTCAAGTCTTGACTCAGTGAAGCATAGCCCGAGACAGCAGTGATGTGTGTAAATACTGATATGGACGTATTTTTTTTTAAAAAAAATATTCCCTAGCCGTTAAACCTTGGAATGGATCCCATATAAGGGCTGAACAAATTGTTAAATTTAGCTATCTCCCTCTCTAGAAATTAATAACATTTCAACTTCACCATTGTTTAATATACACACTTGACATGGACAACAACAGTCTACCAAAAGTAAATTACAGTTAAAGAACGCCAGTACGTTAAAGTATTTTTCAGCAGCATTCAATATTATAAAATAATCTTTTTGTCTATTCAACATTTTAAAGTATTTTTTCAGTAGCATCAATACCTTAAAATATTTTTTTGGTGGATCTTGCTATTAAAATACTCTCTAAATAGTAGTGAAACACTTTAAATCTATGACATTAAGTGATTCTAAAAAATATCTAGGGCCATAAATGCAGTGCAGATTAGTTAAAATATTAGTTGGTGTTACTAAAAAATATTATAAAATGATAGATGCACGTAAAATTATTTTTAGAACACAGAATGTCAATAGAAAAATGTCTTAATGTTGCTTGATTCATGAATAAATGACAAAGTGATGGATTCATGTGAACAAATTAATAATATATAGCTCATACATGATAGAGGAAAAAAGAACCCTCTCTCCAACTTATAAACAGGACCAAATGAATTCCCTATTGGCAAAAGAATTTCAAGAAATAAACTCTCGATGCATGAGTTTAATTACATCGCTATCCAGTGGGTTGAAACGCCATTATTGTAGATAGATCATATCCTTCATTCCTTTGCTGCTAAATAATTTACAGGATCTTTATTTTGTTGGGGGGAAGAAATGGATAGGCACGAGGGAGGAATTGACGAGGGGCTTGCCCAGTAGTTAGGTGACGACCTAACCCAACCCTAATTTGAAAGCCACTTCAAAGGAGAGTAGCTTCATGTCCTCAACTTCCTCTACCTCGTCCATATCATGACATTGACGTAACCATGCCTGTCGGAATAATTCTGTTCTGTGCTTCAAAATGTCTCCGTGTTCCCCTCCCCCTGAGCTCCTCTCATAATAACTTCCATCCTACTTGTAATCCACATTGATGCTTCAAGTTTACAGGACTCCTGCAGCATTGCACGTCATGCTGATTCCAAGGTTGGTTAGCAGTTAACCTAACTCAACACCCAGCTACCGCGCGGGTGGGAATGAATCTAACAGATTAGTTTCTTATAACGTGATGAACCAATATTTAAATTCCCATTGATGGTATAGATAGGCGTTCAAATTCAGTACTCGACAGCATATCGAGCATGATTACCACCGACGTGAACAGGGGCGGACCTACATGGTCCCCAGCGGGTGCAGCCACACCCCCTGACTTCCAGAAAATTAGGTATATATTAGTACTATGTGATTTATTTTGCATCCACTCGTTTGTTAATTTTGAACCCACTAAATTTTTGCTCAAATTATTCTTAAAAGATATTAAGAATAAGTCCCTTTTATCTTCTCAAAAAATAGTTTGTACCCCCTAATTCAGGGTCCTGAGTCCGCTACTGGACGTGAAGACACCGGTATTTAGAGACATAGAGATTAAATAATGTGCATTTAGTGATTTGTTAAGTGTGAACAATTTTAAAGGGGGAACAAAATTAGTGCCCGACCCAAATAACCCATTCCTGTAAAGTGCCTTATAATAACAATATGATGTGGAAAATGATAAGATGGAGTTTGTCACTTTTTAAGTGTATATACCACGGGTATTACAAAATAGCACGGACGCCCTTAGTTAAATCTATTAGTTTACAGTATCATGTATTTCTAAATAGCAATGGTGTTTGATTGTGTCACTGACTCATTGTCTCTGTCACTTGATAACCCCTCACTCAATATTGCTATCTTTCCTTTTTTTTTAAATAATTGCATATAAATATTAGTAACCAGTGTGTTTAGTCAGATGGACAAAATATAGTAATCAATAAATCTGTCTAAGAATGCGGTAACAGAGTATATTTTTACTACGTCAGGGTAAATATATGAAATAAATTATATCGTTTTACAGGAAAAAACTATTGAACATGCATTTAGATTCCTCACAGTCATTCACATACAGGGCCAACGACCGTACAATAGCGGTCTGAATCCATATGGCAAGGACTGACCCATTGCTCAGCTTGATTCGATTATGGTTAAATAATTTTTCAAGCACGTTCTACGACTTTGGTCTCATATTTATGGGTCCATGAAAATCCACTGTTAGGAGCTCTCTCTCTCTCTTTTTTTTCACGTTGAGCCAAACCTAAACCTGTGTCTAAGAGATAGTTGTTTATATAATGACAAGAGGTGTATAAATTGTGTTGAAAAGAGAACTCATGGTGGTCCTCAAGACCGATCTGGCTATATACTTAAAATGTTATTATGCTTGGGGCCAAGTTAGCCAAATAAATCCTTCAGTTACACATGGGTTTCGAATAGAATGTTCTAAAATGTTTAATAAAAGTCAGATCGATGATGACACTGTCCCAGAAAGAGAGAAGTGACCACCAGAGAATTTGGTTAGTTAATGGAGCTGCTCTCTTGGTTCATGACTAGTCACAGCCTCTCAATCATTGCCAGCACTTAATCTACAACTAGCTGCTTCCATAACATGTTTTGAAAAGGGTGTGCAATACTAACAGTTGTATAGGTTTAGTGGAAGGGGCTGATCCTTCGTAGCTTGTAGTGAATGAAATTTCAAATCTCCATTAAAAAAAAATATTTACATTTAACGTCTGGCAGTACTTCAAACTAAATCACCTATATTAAAAAGATACATATTCTTCGGTGAAGAAGGGCGTGTAATGTTATGAGCTCCCTCACATTTTGATGGATTCGATGTAAATGTTTAAAGAAATATTATGGTTCCAAATTTTAAAAGGTGAAAAATATGCTCAAGAGATAGTTATATCTCTGGAGTGTAACGATATCCATAATTTTTTAAATGAAAATATTCAAACTTTTATTTTATGTGAGTCATAAAAATTCATATTATAACGGATAATAAGATATGCAAAAAATAATGATAATAATTGAAGTATTTTGATTCAAGAATATGTGAATCTCCAGTAATGTGAAAGGACTTGTGGCAAGTAAAATATTTTTTCCGTTTGAGAGGGTGTATTGTTTTCATGCATTTGGAGCAAAATATAAAAGATTACGATCCATACAACATTTTAAAATATTTTTTTAGATTTCTTCATTACCTTGAATTATTTTGTGGTGTATCATGTATCTAAAATATTTTTTCATATGTGTTTAGTTTTAAAGTATTTTTAATGTTCTAGAAGCTCTTAAAAAATACTTCAATTTTTTGGATGTACAAAAAATCTTTTAAGATAAGCTTTTCAAAATAATATTTTAGGATGTTTGATGCATGGCATAATACTTTCATATGGTTAAATGCATTTGAGAAAGTTATTTAGAGTGCTGACCTTAACCCAAATATAAATCAAAGTTTTCAGCTAAAAAATAAAATATTTTTGCCAAAAAAAGGAAAAAGAAAGCTAAGAAAATAAAATGAAAAAGTAAAGATGGTGTGTTTTTTGAAAAACAAGGGATAAATTCCCAAATGATAAATTAATGGGAGGATGTGATCTACATAAAATTAAAGATCGGTTGCATTTGTATAATAATAAAACTCAATTGTATATAGTGAAATGTCAATTACATTATATAGAAGATCGGTTACATTTACATTTTTAAAAAAATTTATGCAATCAAATCTAACTGATTTTTCATATTATACAACTAACGTTCTATACTATTTAACCGAGCTTTTACATTGTATAAATGCCACTTACCATGCAAATTATACTCTTAAATTAATTTATCAACCATGCAACTTTATTCTTAATTGCCATTCAAATAATATCGTGCCACGTCTCATTGCTTACCGATCCTCGCGGGATATCAGGCGCGCTGGATCCTCTCTCGCCTTTGTCAAAAGTTGAATGGCCATAAATGTAAAATGCCAATCTAGGCTGAATTTCCAGAGAATTCGATCCAACAATATCCAATGGATAATATTAAATTA
>JANTPZ010002361.1:0-20218 GCA_025593235.1 Vachellia pachyceras
GCCATCGCAAACACACAAACATCCCTCGTTAATTTATCAGCTGCATTGCAGGTATTTCTTTCAATAAAGCATCATAAAGCTCTAGGTATGCTTGGGCATAAATTAATAGGAAATTTATTGGGAGGTCCCAAATAAAAAACTTATTTAATGAATGATCTCAATTTTAAAAATATTTATCAAAAGGTCCCATTGACAACATGATGTGTTGTCAATACAGCGCATGAAGTTGTCAATGTATAGGACCTCATGTTGTCAATGGGACCTTTTGATAAATATTTTTAAAATTGGGACCATTCATTAAATAAGTTCCTTATTTGGAACCTCCCAATAAACTTCCCTAAATTAATCACTATTAAATAACTGTGTTATATTGGCACAAAATGAGTCAATTTTATTAAAAACATCTATTTCTTCTTGATCATAATCTTGTGTGAAAAGAGCATTAAATGTGGATACTTCTTTCAACGAGAATTTGAACTATAGTCCATCATATTGTGAGAGACTAATCCAATACCCATTGGAAAAATAAGTCAGTCTTGTATATCTCCTAATAATATGTTTTGGCATGTCTCTGTTTGGCCAGGAAAAAAAAACGGTCATATGCTTTGATGTTACAGAAAGGCTATGGATCCGCTTGTAAATATTGGAAATATGCTATTACCCTAATTCCCTCCTGATATGTATCCAATATAAATATAGAAGTAAGAAATGATGGAATATTTACAGGATACTCTACAACCAAAGAATATATGTCTTCTGATCTCTCCAATAGATTAATGGTTTTGTCTCATGTTGCAGGAGATATATAACAATCCAAAAAAGCAGTGTCCTTTAATTCAACATGCACACAAACAAAAATTTTACATTTGTTCGAGATATTCTAGATGAAGTTTATGATCAACAAGATTGGACTGGCGAAAGTGATCATGATCCCAACTTACAGATTATATAATTAGTTGCCGGTTTTAATTCCTTCGAGGCAAATAACTTTCTGATAGAGATTAATTTAGTCAGCATTCAATATCATTAACAATGCATATCATTGATTAGAGAGAGATCTATTTGAACATTAAACGTCCAACAATGGCCGGGTTTTTGGGTCTGAATTGAAGTAACAGTAATATCGTGTTATAAGGAAATTATAAAAGGGGAATCATATCAAACTTTCAGAAACTGACGATATACACATCGATCATCCTAGGCTAGTCTACTCATACATTAGAAGAGGAGGAGGAGGACGACGAGAAGAAGAAGAAGCAGGAGGAGGAGGAGGACACGATTGATGTCGTCTTTGCAGGAACTTATAACACCACCGCGTTACGTTTTCAAGTTCATGGACTAACGTAATAATTTCTGCTTCGATTACAAACGATTTATCGTCTTATTAGAGGATATTAAATTAGAAGTCCCATTAGGAAATAATCTTGCAATTCGGCTGCTGGCTGTATTTCTACATCACTGGTGGATCCATATACTAACCTTTTCAATCTCTCACTTACTTTGGTAGCTCCGAATTCATACAAAGATGGCTGAATCTGCTCAAATTAACAAAGACAAATAACTCAATGATTATATTAAGAACGCTTAAAGGAAGATTAGGCCATGACACACACACGCACAAGTACACGTATTTATACCTGTGCGTGCACAACGTTGAGCATAGAATCTCCGACGAGTGAGGAATTGGCACTTACGACCTCGACGTCCTCTTGGTGCAATATGCAAATAACCTCATAGAAAATGAACTGATTATCCAAACCATTATTCAGAACTATTTCCAGCAACGAACCCATTTCATGAATCTGAATTTGGGGTGAATTGAGGCTTCTCTTTCTCTTCGTCTCAAAAGAACTAGAGCTGCAGCAAGCATCATTTGGCCTTTTCTTTCTCGTCACTAACATCTCCTTCTTCTCCTGAGCCATCTTCACCTTTGTCTCTAAACTCTTTATATAATTTATGGCATCATCTATCTGATCAGGTAACGGAATCATTTGCTGTATGCGCATTATTAAGTTAATCAGACCAAGTTAATACACCAATTTCGAGAAAAAACAAATAATAATAATAAAACTGTAATATATTCTGCTTGAATCCATGAATGGGGAGCAGAGAAATGAATTAAGACCTTAGAGTTGAAGTTGGGGAGAATAGAGTTGAGTTTCGAGTAGAGGATCTTCATCTGGTTTCTTCGGTTTTTCTCTATGAGCCTCCTTTCGATCTTGGTGTGCGAAGGACCTTCAATTCGATGATGATGATCCATTTTCGTGAGCTAGAATTCTTGGAAGCCGATTGATGAACTCTGTTTCATTTTCCGTTTGTAACAAGATTTATATAGACAGAGAGACATGAGATGCGGCCAGTGACCTGTGGCCTGGGTCACCATTGGTGTGCTAGGAAAAAAGAGGCCGCGGCAGAAACGTCACTTTTGACGCCATTACCTCTTCTTCAATTGATAGAAAGTGAGGGGAAATGAGTTTTCCTTTTAAAAGAAAAAGGGGAAGGAATTAAAAGTTAAAGAGAAAATAGATTGGAGGTCTCACAACATTTTCTTCTCAATTTTTCTTTTTTTTAATATAAATTTTTTCCTCAACTTTTTTTTTCCCATAAATGGAAAGAAAATTATTTTTCTCATCTACCCACGTACCTTTTACTATTTTGTTCATTTTAAGTCATTATTAAATTTAACATATAACTTTTTTAAAAAATTATCAGACTTTCTTTTTTTAGAAAAAAGATAACCTTAAAATATATTCTAATATCTAATTTATATTTTAATTGCTTTCTAAAACTTCGCAACCTTAAAATTATGATATAATTTTATCTGAATTATTTTGTATTGAAATATAATACTATGAAAACATATCTTTAATATATAATTTGATTTTAAATTGTCTACTGGTATTAAAGTTAATATGACTCAATCAGTATCATATTTAATTTGATATTATACTTAATATATTTTAAAGATAATTTACTTATTCAACTATTTATTAAAAGATTTTTATTTAAGGAGATTTTACTTATTTAACTGTTTATTGATTTTCATTCATTTCTCTTTTCTTGGTCTATCCAAGCAGAACGGATGATAAGATTTACTCTTTACTTTTCTCTTCTCTCCTCTCAACTTTTCTTCCTATCCAAGCCAAGCATATAGACACAATATAGATGCGCTAACAATGTTGTTCAAAACATCATTAGGCATTAAACATGTATACCTCTTTCAGTAGAGATTCTAACTTTATTTTATCATATCATAGGGAATTGCTTTAGTTTATTTTGTCACACTGCAGGGAGATTCTTGGTAAAGAGAAATTATTTAGATTTTGACCTGAAAGGTTCATATTTAATTTTTTTAAACGAAAATTTTTAAATAAATAATAATTTTTAAAACTATTAGTTAAGAGATTAAATATTTTAGATTTTATACCCATTAATATAATTTTTAACAATAATATATTTTAAAAATTAAATATGAGTTTTACATATCCAATCCACAGAATTCAGATTTGACTAACTTTCTCTGCCAACTTTAATTTGCTTTGTTTAGCATGGTAACCCGTCCCTGTAACTAATGCCCGTCCGACCCAGCCCGTTGGTATGCAGCTAGAAATTTGAATTGACACGCGTCTTGCAAATATCGTTCCGTGTTCGGATGGATGTGCCACGTACCTAGCCCACCAAAAAACTTCGTAACTTTAAAATGCCGTCCATAAAGGAAAAGGTCAGGTCAATTAACTTTGCTAATTCGAAGCATCTAGACAATTTTTGTTTTTAATTATTTATAATATATTACCCAAATTGGTAGGCCCCATGAATCATCGTCTAGAATTTGAAGGATGGGATGCCATTTAAAGTTTATAAATAATTAAATTTGCCATTTATGTTTTTTATGTTGTGATACTGACATGTAGAAATTAACTGGACAGATACCTTTGGTTGTGCACAGCAAAGATCAGATACGAGTAATGTTGCAAGTTTCATTTTACATAATTTGTTAAATGTTGAATTTAAGGTTTATATACATTAGAATTATATATTTGCAAGTTCACGACTTATTGGATATAGCGGTGCGTTGTTATCCGTCTTTGACTGTCAAATTTTAGTCACTTCTCGATCTATTCCTCACTCAAAATATAATCACTTTCTTTAATTTTAGCAAGAAAATCGAACTTACATGATCAGCTATACAATGAAAATTCTAATGATGTTGACTTACTGTTAATTTAAAATTCTGATGATTTTGACTCAGTCTTGATTAAAGAGGCAACATTTAAATCACTACAAAAATTTGACTTTCAACCATAACTTTTATAAAAAAAACAGTTTGAAAGACTTTTGGTGACGACAAATCATCGCTAAGAAATCGTAGTCGTAGTGACTATTGCTAAAAGTATTAGCCGAGACAAAAAAAATCACCATCAAATGTGACTTTCAGCAGTGACTTTTTGTCACTGAAGGTCACTTTTGGTAGTGACAAAAAGTCGTCAAGTCTTATATTGATATCAACGAATAACCCATTTTATTGATAAGATATGGAGTGATTTTACAAAAATTCATTTGTTTTTTAAGAATTAGATAATTAAATTTTAAGTTAGGCATAATTTCCATTTAAACTTGTAGATATTGTAAAATTACAAGAAAGATTAGGATGTATATAAATATATATATTAAACTGATAAAAAATTACAAAATCCATAGAATTGCATGATAGAATGGTTAAGAAAAGCAATTTCCCTTTCACAACAGTGAGTGGCGTCACATGCATAGGGAAACAAGTTCTTGGGATTGTCGAATGCAGTTCATTGAACAAGAACAAGGAATGGGTTTCAAATATGTAATTCCCAGTCTTGTTCAATGCACTGCAGAAGGAAAGCAATTAAATCTTCGGGTCGGAGTGCCGAGCAGATTCCAAGAAATTAGAGGCAGGAACAATGGTTGGAAATAAAGATGGTCTGATTTCATTAAACCAGTTCCGACATTAATTATTTAAACCCAATGGCGGATCCAAGTTTATGAATAATACATTTTCAATTATTTTGGCATGATTTGATAATATATGACGCCCCCTGAAAGGTTGATGGGACTGGTGTGTTATTCCGAGTCAATATATACATTTCACCGCACCGATGTGAAAAATAATGATTGAGTATTCTATTTTTCTTTGTCACGGTTAAAATATCGAATTTGACAATTTTAAAACACTAAAACCAACTATTCTGAAGTCCCTTATGCCTGTAGTTATAATTTTCAAATATATAACTGTATTTTCAATGTAATAGTTTTATTTTGTTAATATATATTAGGCTGGTTTTAATTTTTAACATTACAAGACAACTTTAAAAGAATACAGTAATATTAATGTATAAAATTAAAAGTAAGAAAGACATATGGATTTGTTGGAAAAAGAAAAAAGAAAAGAAAGACATGGATTTTGTCAAAAGTAAAAAAGCAACGCCTATTCATATTTATAAACAGTATGGCTGCCGCTTTGGCTCTGAACCGAGTAGTCAAAACGTGTTGCACACGACCCTCATTTATAGTCCCAACGTACGTAAGACGGGAGTATTATCAACCCATACCACTCACACTTCAAAACCTTAAACTACGCATCATTAGTATTTTAAGATGATGGTAGATTTATACACACATGCATTAAAAAGAAACTGTCTTAGAGTTTGTAATTGATCATCCAGGCCACTTTTGGTGGAGATAACTAGCTGAAAGAAGCCAATGAAATCTTCTAAGAAAATGGTTGTAAACCTCTTTTTTTTTAAAAAAAAATTAAAATCTATGCCGATAATTTTAACATTTATTTGATGACTTCACCAAGTTAGAAAATTGATGCAACGGGTTCAATTTTACTGACATGAGATCAAATGTTACCTTCCATGCATGATACAAAGGCGGTAAATTTATTTGATTTAACTATACTGAGAACTAAATCACGGGGTTAGATAATGAGTGATGAGTTGCAAACTTATATTGTTCTGCTCGTGATCATTTATGTTCACTCAAATCATAGTAAAATTTGTCTTGCAAATGTGTATATAGTGCTCGTTTGAAAACATTTAACTTTCACCTAAAAATACGTTTAACAGTGTTTTTTCGTAAAACAAGATAATATCCTCCATATATTTACCTCAGTTTGTGTAAAAGTACTATTCTACCGTTTTTCTAAACGAACCCATGGACGGTGAATCAAGCTATAAAACAGCTTCCATCGTCAATCAAAACAAACACAATGGCCACGTATCTGTTAAAGTTGACGATAAAAATTGCTTTTGAGTACAAGAGAATGCAGGTGATGGGAAGGTACGCGGAAAGTAACAAAGGAGAGACGCGGGAGGGATTTGGTAGCGAGACGTAGGACGTAGCATTATGACATACGAGACTGAGAGATCAAATGTTAGATCACCATGTCCATTTGAATTGCGGCTTCCCATGTTTTCCCACTACCTACTCACCTGGGCCCTCATGAGTTTGACATCCCCACCCAAAAAAATAAATTAATTAAATTCTTAAACCCTAATCCCTAATTATACTGATAATAATGATAATAATCACAATCGTATTCACTACCATACACCGCACCAAAACAAACATCCAATTCCTCCCATTTTCCTCGAATCTACGTTCCCTTCCCCTTTTATTTTCAATTTCCCCTAACTCCCTTCCCCCAGTCTATCACATATTTCTTTCTTATCCTCACCTTTTCATCATTCCTCACTTACTCACCATCCCACCTCTTTCCCACCATAATGTTTTTCTTCAAATTGATGCACATTCTTTCTTGAAAAATTTATTCATATGTATCTCTCAAATTAAAAAATTAAATGCAAATGTTTTTTCTTGATTTTATTTAAGGTAAAAAAGTATCTAATAACACCTCACTTTTGTTTTTATGTATATATATCCATCAACCTGATGTTATTTATTCAACACATTTTTCACCTTTTAATGTTATATTTTTTTTAGTTACATTCAGTATCGTAACGCTATTTATGGTGTAGGGTGTTGGAAACATAGAAAGATTAACATCAATATGTTAAATGCAACTGAAAAATAAGATTAATATTCTAATTGTTACTTTACCCTTTTTAGTTAATGTTAATAGGTTCTAAGGAATTTGATAGGTATACATTTGCTTTGTAAATAAGGCAACTTGATTGTAAATATGAAAGTTTGACTTATTAACGGCAAACTTCTTATACTCTATTAGTATTAGTATTAAATGAAATCCACAGCGATATATCTGTATTCAATATGGCAGAGAGAGAGAGAGAGAGAGAGAAATATTTGTATTTAATATTTTTATTTTGTAATACTTCTGAACAACAGATTCGATCGATACGGGATGTGGAGCAAAATATTTATCGAAATCCTCCCTACTTGCTTATATTGTCCTACCGTTAAAGTTATTGAGTACAGTTGCCTACGAAATTAAAATACGACTCCTTTTTCTTTGCACTTTCTGAATTAATAATTATGTAATTGAACAGACTCCAGGTACTCCACCAAGTCTGATTGACTCTTGACTTGAAGGATAAGGTGCGAGTGCAACTATTTTACCAGTATTACTCTCTCCCTCTCTCCCTCTCTGTGTGTATATATCAACTGAAAATGAAATGCTATGTATGGGGAATTAAAAATGGGTGGAAGATAATGAATTAGTTGAAACAAATCATGAGAACTAGGTGACATAATTTCGAAATAGGGGAAATTATGATTTAGTCTTCACAACATAATACTTGTAGACACAAAAAGTGAGATAAAAGAAGATATTCCTGAGATAAATGGATGGTAGATATAAAGTATGATTTACATTTATAATGAAATATTCTCAAAATCCTTTTGACGCCAATGTCCACTAAGTAACTTCATTGTCACGCCCTACCTTGCTATTTTATAATAACAATACCATTTGACCAACGAACTAATTATCAGCCGCGTGGACTAGCTAGAGATGATCATTTGCATATATCGTCGTGGAAACATACCAAAACAACAATTTTTGATGTCTTTTGATTACAATCTTGTCTTTTTTTTATTGGAATATATCTCGTTTTCCCAATACTATAGACTTGCAGTTAAGATATTCTCAAAGTGATCAGGCTTAGTCAAACATATATTTTATATATTCAAGTATGTATATCTTCTTAATGTTCATTTATTCAGTAAAATTTGCAAGTTGATGAAAACAGTCAGCCCCAGCATTAATTAATTTCCGTTTTAAGGCTTATTTCCAAAGATTACGAGAAGCACTTCGGTTGTTATAATATTTTTTAGAACTCATGATTATATTGAATTCAACAATAAGCATAATTTAATTATGGAAAGATATTAATTATACAAGACCGTAGTAGGCCGGGTCAATTACTTAAGGTCATGAGATATGATTATCAAGAATTATATCTCTCTTTCTCATATTGTGCCCAACTGCAAGATTACAAATATACAGGTTTCGATTCGAGAAGAGAAGAAGCAACATTAAAAATTAAATAAGACGAAACATATTGTACGACGAAGACGAGATATAGTTGGTTAGTTTCATGAATATAGGACATCATAAGAAGAAAGGGGATTTTCCTAGAAAGAGTGCCATGTGCATGCTTTCATCATAACATGGAATTCTAGCACTTGGAAGACAGATAAAAAGAGCAAATAAAGATTAGAAATATCAATGTTCAGTATTATTATTGTCAGCCATGGTTGAGTAGGCACGTGGAACGATGGAAGGTGATCGGTGGCCAATGAGGGGGTTAAATTATCATTTATGATGCAGTAAAGCGAATAATCACTACGTTAATATAAGAGCCAGAAAAATATTTTAAAAAAATTTATTAATTTAATTATTTGTAATAAATGTATATTGATTTGTTTATATTACCGTTATTTGCAATGCTTTTTGCATTTCAGTGGCACGAAAGCTCTCCTATAAGTGGGAGATTGCAAATTCGAGTTCAAACTGTTAGTTCATGCATCTACGAAGTGTGTGTTTAGGAACACCGTTAGAAGAACGATCGTTAGGAGAAATGACTATTGATAGAATGAATAAAATTTATGTTTGGATAAATCATTGGTCAAAATGCAGTTACATTTAGATAAACCGTTAGCAAAAAGGACTTTTTGTAAACTGCATTGGGCTTGTTTGGATAGTCCGTTGGAAGAACGGACACAGATTCCGAGGTAAATATGTGAGAGGAATTTTGTCTCGGTAAGCGCAGGAATGACTTTTGAGGAGGCAAACGGCCTCCCCAAAAAAGCCCATTCATGTTTAGATTGAAATTTGGAGAAGTGACTTTTGGATGAAAATTACTTAAAAGGGCATGAATATCATTAATGTATATAATTATTTTATACTTTTTTAATGAAATTAAAAAAATGAAATGATAAAATTGAAGGTTCAAAAAATATATTTATATTAAAAGTAAAATTATCAAAGGATTACAAATATTACATAATTAATCCGATCTCAAAGTGCTTGAAGGTTTCCTCCGGAGGTTTACAAACATTGCATAATTAAATATTACATAATTAATATTACAAATATTACATACATTCTTGCGGACAGAGTCCCTGAAGGTTTGCTCAGTGATGGGCGTGTCACCCTAAGAGCTCAGCTGCTTTTTTGCTTCCAGGTTCGCGTGCCTCACTCCTTATTTTGCCTTGGCTCTCAGCTCTCACTCTCTCTTCGTCCTCTTAGCTCTCACTCTCGCCATCGCTTTTCGTCTTCTCTCACGTCTCTCCTCGCTCAAGAAGCCACCGACGGTAATTTACACCTTGTGCGTGAGGGAGCTTCTTGTGTGATACAAGCAAAGAGGGAAGGCTGCTAAAGTGCTTCTTGGATGAGGTATTTATTTACAAGGGAAGCAATCAGAGCACAGAAAATGATAAGGAAACCGCCACAGTAAAGGAAATGGCATGGTTGCAGAGTAAGTGTTAAGAGCATCGATTTATGGGGGTGCACCATAGTTCGATCTTGCAGCCGGCCAGTTGGATGACGGGGACATGCTTCTCCAAAATGCACCGTTTGGGAAAATGTCCTTCTGAAAGCAGGCTCCCAAACATATTCTCCTTTTGCCTAACAGCCCAAAATGCATTTTGGGGTCCAAACGGGCTCCTCAAACATGGCTAACTGCCAGCATCTTGCTTGATATATTGTTTGACTATACATATGGACCTCAACTAAATTAGTTTAGTAATGAACTGGCTACGCGTTTCTGTAGAAGATTTCATTTATCAACATTACACCTCAGCTACTTCATTTGATTACTTTGATTTTTGTGATAAATATACAAAGAGATTATTGACCACGAGCTCGTGTTTACATACACGCACGATCCTTTTGTAAAGATCCCTCCTTCCAGTATGACCCAAAAATTTTTTTGTGAGGTCACATTCGTTTGTTTTATTTTTATTTTGTTTCGCTGGATATACATACATGGATTTTGTAGTTTGAATTAAATTCATTTATATATGGTACGTAATAAACTGGTGTGTTCTTATTGAGAAATGCAAGTTCCACAAACTCATATATTAAGGGGATTACCTTAAAAGCAAGATCTTTTTAAGGCCTCGGTTCTCTGCCCCAAAAGCTAGTTTTTGATAATAGTTCTTCGAAACATTTATGCCCATCGCAGCAACATGTTGAGTCCTGATGGAGAGTGATATATGTACCCTAATGCTGAAAGAGGTGTGCAGTCCTTGCAATAAGTTTATGTCTTAATATTGAGACCAAATAAATAAATAAAATCATTGTTATGTGTTTAGTGATAAGGTTACATGCTTTGTGTACAAGTACTCTACGTTGAAAGCCAAAAGTAGTTTCAGTAGAGTCTTTAAGAGAAACATGTGCTCTAATAGAAAATCCAGATGTTGTAATACTAGCTGGCTCGAGGGCTGGCACACTTGGAATCTCCAAAGCTGCTTTGCCTATAATCTCAAAGGCATATATTGTCCACATACGACGCTGTTTTACGATGATTTATGAATCGGTCTTCAGTTCTGGTGATCACGTTTAACTTCCCATCATAGCTCATTATTGTAATTACAACACTCTGTAACAAAAGACAGACAATAAGACTTTTCTTCAACACATGCAATTACAGAGAGAAGGGCAAATAAATATCAATTGTAATTTAATTGGTGAAGCTTTGGAAGACGTCATAGTTTCCAGGTCAAAAAAGAGAAAGAAAGACATCATAGTAACTTTTACTGATTCGACCCTGTAATTATACCTTAACTTCCCATTATATATAGCTCATTGTTGTTTTATTTACCAAGACCCTATAATTAAGAAGAGTATATTGGAGAAAACAGGATTTAAGAAATACCTCAGGTAGGCCACACACGGTGAAGTATAAGCTTTTTATGGGATAGTTTTCAATAGCCAATTGATCAGCGGGTGCAACAATGTTGGACACCTCTAAGCTTGTATTTCTTATTGTCCTGTAGAAGTGTTTAGCCACCACCTACATCAGCACGCGATTTAAAATTAATTAGAGACCACCATTAAAACATATCTCAGGTAAACTAAAAACAAAACAAATGATGAAGTAAATCAAAGCAAAGAAAAAAAAATACTATTAAGAATCCCAGTTTGAAGTATAACACAAAGTAACACCCTAGTTTATTGATCCTATAAATGAACTGATCTCAGGGCCTTCGAACTGATATTGGATCCGAAGAAGCTTCTCATGAGAACCGTAGCAAAAGAACGTTTCTTCCTCTTGATTGCACCATGCGCTTTCCACACAAATTGAAAAGGGTCTGAAATTAGAGTTTCATTTAATTTGGGGATAGATGCTTGCAAGTAGATTGCTTAGTTCCCCAATCTGTCCTTCCCCCTACTCGTTTGCATATTTTTTGCTGTTATGTACCTCTCAGCGTCCCACGTACTCATCATTGTTAGGGTGCAGGTTTTTGTCCTCGATTCATACTCAATGTCTTGCATGTACAATCGAACCCCGTAGAATATTATTCCAGTAATCACGTCGTTTACGGTCTACACAGAAAAGGTTACAGCCTAATTATAAACACATGCACAAGCAGGTACGGATATATTCTTAAGTAAATGGTTTGATTCTTGCGAACTTACCACTCCCAGTTTGGATTTGATTTCCTTGACATATTGGAGTGAAAACGTGGTGTTGAATGTGGTGGCCGTCGAAACTCGACTCCTTCATTTTTAGACCATATTGGTGATATATCATCTTCAATCAAAGTACTCTTAAGTAAGCTCCAATTAACCAGATTCTGCGACAGAATAAAAGAGAGGAGAGATGAAACTAGGGAATGTCCTCAAACATGATTGGTTGGCAAGTTTCACTTTTGATTATTTTAGTGAAGGAAAAGTCAAAGGGAGAGAAGGATCATCAGCTCTATTCACACGAGAGAAGGACACCCATGAGAGTGTAGCCGTCTCCAAGTGAATGGAGAGAAGGATCTTCCAACGTCACTTGAACTTGTTTCCATCTTTTCACTCCTTTCTCATCTCTAACCTGCACTCATGGATTACTATAGTCACTCACACACGTGTCAAAAGATTTAGTATTGTGTTGTGCGTGCATGCGGTGACATATAGCATGTATGCATGCATGCATGCATGCATGTGTGTCATACGGTTAATGGTGAGAGACCGGAAGAGAAAGTTAGAACCATTATGGAGGTCATGCGTGGATTGTCAAGAAAGGTTTGTGGAGCGTAAATAGATGCAGACACACGGATGTCATCAATGGGAATCTCAGATTCAAGAAAAGCAACATATAAGCTCAGAATATCAGAGCAGTCCAAGAGTTGTCCAATAGGACTCACTGGCCTCTCCAAATGTCCTTGATGAGAAATCTCCGTTGAGTTGATGATTAACTATCTTCAATCTTCAAAAACAATAATTTAAATCTAGAAAGGGAGGCTTCTTTGGAAGCTAGAGAGTTGTGTGTGTGTGTGAATCTGGAGAGTTCGAGATTTATTTAATATTTATATAGATAGTATATTGAATATATGCAAGGATGGACAAAAGAAACACTTAAGGTAACTGTAACGTACGTAATATGACAAACTAAAAACATGTTTAACATATTATCTTTGGCTTAACACTAAAATAACACGGTCTTCATCCAAAGAAAGAAAGGAATATTCTTTTGCTAAAACTTAAGGTATCATTCCACAGGAGACAATCATATTAGAGACATTATCAAATATTAAATGTTAACACATTTTTTAAAAGGAATTTAAATATTGATTTAAAAGATTGTGAGATACCAACCATTTTACTAGATCTAACTCCTTGTTAAGTAGTGAACTTTCTTATCATCATCTATGCCCCGTGCATGTTGTCCAGCGATCCAACTAGCTAGCCCAATCTTGCCCCATCAAGAACACACGTTAGTTATGTCACAATACCATGTTATTGTTAGGTAGTTGGGATAGTCTGGCCGAATTTAGTTTTGTATGGATCTAACCTTCAAACATACACACACGTACTCTTCAAAACTATGAAATAAAATGTTCACGCTCGATCATCCACTTTTATGTATGAAGCCCAAGATGCTTATTTGGATCATGTTATTTTCTTATAAATTGGTCTAGACTATGAAAAATAAATAAAATCAATTATATGATTATATGGTTAATGGTCGGACCAACTGGGAGTTTCGCTTGAAGCAGATCACAAGTTGGTCTGAAAGAATCCTGCGCAATATAGCGGAAATACTTCCTATATATGTTGAACTCGTAGAAAAAGCCACGCAAATATAAAATAAACAAAAAAATTGAAATTATTTATCAGGCGAGACAATGTAAATTTAGCATCCATTTCTTTTAGCAGCAAAATCTCGATGTCGGCTCTTCTGCCTGTATGAAACAAAATTGTGCTTCCCCCTGATTTTATACCATTAATCGCCTTGATTTCAAAATCACCAAGAGCTTAATCTCATTCATTGCAGACACTCAAATCACATATATATATATATATAATGCTATAACATTGAAAAATAAACTAGCGAGATGAGCCTAACTCTTGTTCGATCTTGTCCATCGTCAGAGGACCTTAACCACAGAACAGTGCAAGCCAGGGATGTTTTCAAGTAAATCACAAGTCAGCAAGGAAGCTTTAGGTCTTTGTGGCCGGACTGAGTATCCGGTGGTGGGCAGTGGCCGTGCCGGTGTGGACCTATCACACGTGCTATGCCACTTAGCTTGCATGTATTTCTGTTTCCTCCATGGTCCTAAGTGCATTTTCTTCTCCTTCATGCATTGTTTGGCAGCTGAACACAAAATCTTGACCAGTATTTGTAACCTCTCTGCTTTTCCCACATATACTTCCGGTAATTGGCTAACTAATTGGTTATATTCTTCGTTAGCCCGAGCCATCTCAAACTCGCCGGGAAAGTTCAACTCAATTACCACTCTAACTTCTCTTTTCGTGTTTGACTTGTCCATCACTTCCAGATAAGTATGTTCCCCTATAATAATTAAAAATTAAAACGGATACATTAACGAAATCATTGACTAGCTTGGACGACACAGGTAACCCACATATAGCAGTCAAATCTTGCAAACAGCACACATGATGAATTGAAGAACCAATATTAATGATTGCAATATATAGATGTAACATAATTTTTATGTTCATAATTTATATTAATATAAAAAAGCGGTGAAACAATAAACCTGACTGAAATCAGCTAGCTATATATCAATTTTCCTTCGATTTTTTTTTCTTTTGAAACAATGTAATCTGGTTCCAAAATATTAAGCTGCGCGCCTTTTAATTAGAGATGAAACCTCACTGAAGTCCATGGTTCGGCTCGCGAGGTTTCTATAAAGGGTCAAAGCTTAATCCCTAATTCCACCGATTTATGTATATCACTATGACCATGAGGGAAAATAAAATTTGACCAACGTGATAATCATAACGTACCCGAGGGGATTTTTGATGAACTGCTCCATTTCGATTTGCATATGGCACAGTTGTAGCCAAGATCCAAGAGGCGATAACAAATTTGTCTCTGCAAGCAACTCCGGCAGCCCTTAGCAGCCGCCACCTGCCGGCAAGTGCACTTCATGCCCAATGTACTTAATTCTCTCAAAGCCGTCTTCGTAGCCTGCCTAATTTTTGCCTCAAATGAGCCTGTCCTGCATAAAGTGGCCTTTCAAAGTAAAGAGAAAAACTAGTGAGTCATATTTTTATATTTTCAAATGGGCATATATTAATTACCAAATACCATTCACTTGAATTAAAATTTGACATCAACAGTAAAGAGAAAAACTAGTGAGTCATATTTTTATTTTGAAATGGGCATAATTACCAAATACCACTCACTCGAATTAAAATTTGACATCGACTTTATTTACCGCGCCCATCACAGTTAAATTACATTCATGTGCAGTAGTAATATAATTGGACAGTATTAATTGCTTAAAAGGGGATCATAATTCAAAATTTCCCCTCTTGCTTGTGCATATATATGGAGATCGAAATGATACCTGAAGAAGTTGGTTTTGTTGGTCCCAGAAAGCCTTGCTGGATTTGGCGGTGCATATAGGGTCATCCTCGTCGACGTCATATTGATATTGAGAGTGATCGGAGTCGGAGGAGGAGTGAGCGTCCTCCTCAAAAAACCCGAACATCGTATCAGCAAAGCTCATAACTAGCTCATCGTGTCTGTGATCGGAGACCTGGGATGTAAACGTCGGCGACCAGGGCAATGCTCTGTGCATGATCATATTTGAGCGGAGGAATATGCTGTGAGTAATCCGGAGACACGACCTGTGGAATTTATAGCGGGAAAAGAAAAGTAAAAGGCATGCTTTGCTGGGCGTTGGTAGGGCCCACCTGCCCGAGGTGGACGTTGGTGACTCACGCCCCGAAGCCCAACGCGAGATTTCAGCGGCGTAATTTAGCCAACGTCGTCGCCGCGTACAATGAAGATGGGAGGGGCGCGATTGTGGATGATGACGTGTCAGGGAGATGAGTGACGTGGAACCGGATTAAGGATATAATCAGGATATGCTTCGATACTGAGGAATCTGCGAGACAAAAAAAAAGGGAAGATAAGCGAGAAGCAAGAGTTGGTACAGAGTCCGAGTGAGATGATCTGGGGAAGCCAACTTGGCACTCAGCTAATGACTAATGATCGATGTGGATACAGAGAGGACATGCCTTATCCAATTATGTTTGCCAATTCATTCTGTATAGATCGCTTCGCTTGTTTAATTATCTCCTAAAACAACGTAGCCCAATCATCGCTTTTCCTTTTCATGTATCATTACGAGATCTCTCTCGCCAAAGTACGTGCCACGCAAGAGTTGCGTGCGTGTCCAGCTACATGTCCACCAACACTTGTTTAAGGGATGAGATTTCCTCTTCTTCAAGATGATCTGAGTTAATTAATTAGATGGAACTTGGGAAGGAAGGGATAAGAGCGAAACTGTCTCAAGTGGACCAGAGTGCGGCCTTCGTAATTAATTAATTACCTTGTGATTGGTAAAGGTACTTCTTTACCATTTTCTCAAAAAGCATGCTCAAAACGGGGGGAAATTACTGTTTGTTTATAATTGTCATGAAGTATTATCCGTAAGTGACCACTAATGATAGTGATTTACACTAGTATCATATTTTCTGGAAAACGGAAGCCTTTTATTTAAGTGAAAAAGTTTAAGGCTGGAAAACAAGTTAATTGGAGGAACCGTAAGCTAACAAAATTAAAATTGTGGTTTCCGTGCATGCGTGTAGACATCTTAACATTATTTCACTGTAGTTGGTTCACTCAACAAAAAATACATTCAAATTAAACTGTCATCTAACGTAGTATTTAGATAGCTAGCAACTTTTTTTCTACCACTTTTTTTCTGGCATGTTTCATTATCTCGCAACCCCACCCTGCATATTCAATCTTTCCAACTCACTGTGATGGCATGTATATAAGTTTCTTAAATGATTTAGATTGCGAAAGGCTCTACTTGTTCAAGTTTCCACACCTCTGAGTCTTGGCTTTCCTATGTATTCAATTATCAATCATGAATAAGAATACCAGTAGCTATCATCAACAGCGTCTCACCCATTACAGATATGGCTTCTTAATCACCGGTGATAAAAGACAGTCTTTTCTTCGTATATCTTATTATGGACACATAAAAATTCCAACATAAAATGAAACTATATCAGATCAAGATTAGGTGATCGAACTTAAATTAAAAGAACGTTCTCTGTCATTATGAAAAAGTGATCGAGAATATTATTAGTTTTGTTTCAACTTGTCTTTTCTTTTCTCCTTTTACAATAAAGTAGCTCCCCCATCAAGGTATATTCAACTTTCTGGAAAGCCAGTTCGGGTTTCAGGTTACTAATGACTGCTTCTATCACCCACCCCAGCAACGAAATGATGGTTCATAAAGAAGCCTAAATGCAACCAATAAGCTCGATTAATGTTGTATTATTTATTTTAAAAACAATAGTATCACCAGATTTAATGAGACTTGCTGTTGCATATATATTTTTCCCCAAAAAGAATGGTAGCAAAAAAGTTTTTAAAACTTAGATGACAATATTTTGAAGTCTCTTAAGCTAAATATTTTTTTAATAGAAATTGATATTCGTAGCTTCAAAAGAAATAAAGACAATACAAGTCAGCCTTTAACTTCCCTTATCAATCTCCTCCTCTCGATAAAAAGGTGAAGGTTGATAAGTAATAAAAAAATTAGTTATATATTCTCTATATAAGGACTTGGCTAAGTAATTAGCATTACTTAAAGTTTATCTAGTTACATGACAACCTGCCAATCCTATATAAAAATGGCCTATAGCATTATTAACAGCATCACTAAAGGAATGTGATTCATCACATCCTCTAAAATTTAAATTAATGGTTTCGATGCAATCTGCGAAAATGACTACATTCCCGTAACCCCTATATCTCAGCATAAATGTAGGCCATGTATAATTTTTTTTAAAAAAATTTAGCAATAATGAGAGGAACATCACGTGGCTTGCAACTGCAAGCTACAAAGTGCCTGGATGTAGTAGTCTTATGGAAATGCGTTCATATAAGTAGAAATAAAACTTTTTGTACATATTTATTTTAAAAACTGTAAATCACAATGAAAAAGTAGCTTCCATCGTTAATCCAAATAAACCCTTATCATCTTCACCTGCAGTGATGTTTCTAGAGCAGCCAACACTGCTGCCATTAGTAAGCACAAATCCATCCCATTCAACTTTGATATACTCTCCTTGACCTTAACCAAAATTTATCTCAAATATGGGCCTGTTGGAGAAAAAAAAGTACAATCTCTTGCCAAATCCATATCTCCACAGTACATGCATGGAATGGAAGAAGTACCATTACCATTCACATAATCAACAAAAGAGTGAAGATAAATATTTGAAGATTCGTATTCCTAGGTGCAATTTTCCTAAATCCATGGACTCCTTAGCCTTCCCAAGAGACAATCAGACAAGCATCCAACTCGCTACTGAATAAAAGTCAATAAAGAAAAATAAATTACATATCCTGAACATCTACAGGATTTGTCATAGAAATAATAATTTATTTGTGATGACAAAGGAAAGCCAAAGTAATATTAATAAATTGAATCCTTAGTTTCTTTCTCGGCATCATTGGCTGACAATATTGCTATTGATTACCAGCTTTTACTTTTTCTGTAACTTAATAGATACCGTCACTTTCTTGCTCCTATATTGTTTTTCCTTCGATCAGTGACAATAAGAAATCCATGTATATATAAAACATGCTATATATATATATATATATAAGAAGTGGCATCCAAGAAGATTCCAGGTTAGGTGAAAACCTGTGGCGATGAATCGAAGAGATAAGAACGGATTTAATTTATCATTTAATTTAACATTAAAAAAGTGAAGGGACAAATATTGTCATTTTTAATTACTTAATTAATTAAGTAGTTCAATTGTCTAGTTCATGGTAGCGCTCTCTCTCTCTCTCACCCCCCTCCCTCTTCCCCAAGTGAAGACAAAAGACCAACTGATGAGACAGCAGGCTCTGCAACTTGAGCAGTTGTATTATTCGACACCAAAGTTCGATGATAAAACTTTATGCTTACAGAAATTAAAGTCCTTTATGTATATGTAAAGGAATAATCCGCGAGCTGATGTAAATTAATTAGAGTTAAACTATCAATTATAAATGTAAGGTGATTTAATTTGTTATGTAAGAAAGGAAAGGCAACCTTATCAAATTGCACTTTTATATCGTCTATTTGAGATTTAAATAGCAAATGACCGCATAACACTACACATATAAATTATTTTCCGGCAGAAAAGTTCATATTGATGAATTGGAGACCACTTTTCCTGCACAAAAGTTCATGATGAATTGGAGACCACAAGAATTTCTGTTTTTCATTGCCAGTTGAAAATCATGCATGCATGCACATAATTACATTACGCACTATTCTAGTAACACTAAAAAAATATTAAAAATCTCTCATGCCATGTACTTAAAAGCACGGAAGGTTTCTCTAGTTAAGTTTGTAAAACTTTTTAGTTTACATTAATTGTAGAATAGATTTGAACAGTGTCCCCTGTATGGTTAAAAGACATCGCGTAGCTTGTAAACCTGAAGCTTAAAATAAACATACAATGATCACAAATGATGTATGAAGATAAGATTTTCAGAAATCAAACAGACATATAGGACAAATTAGTATATAAAATTTCATTGCTAAGCTGATTAAGAAAGCAGCAAGAATAACATAAATCAACTTGGTCAGCTGCGCAATTTAATCTATTTGTTTTCTGTCAACTATGCCGACTTAATTAAGATTAAGATCACAGGACTATATCGCACTCTATGTTAATTAGTGTTTCAAAAATGTAGAGAGGTGGCTAAGTGCCTAGCTAATAATTAACATGTATAACCTCAGAAAGAATTTGAGAATTCACAGGTTCCCCCGAAATTATTTCATCCGATCTCTGATGACGTGTATCATAGAAGTACTATTTGGACGTCACCTTGGCTCTCCAGTTGACACAGAGGCAAACGATCCTTCAACTCACGTGTCACCACACCGTCCATATCAGCAAGAATTCGTCAACCTGCTGCTGATGGTGCAAAGAGTGAAATGATGAATTGTCAATTTAGCTAAAAGTGGATTTTTTTTTTTTGCTAGGCACCAAATGAAGTTAATATTTTCTAGACTTTTGCTAGTACTAAACGTGCTTAACTCTTATAAAAGA
>JANTPZ010002362.1:0-20825 GCA_025593235.1 Vachellia pachyceras
GGTTCATGTAACATGCGCTTGGTTCCGGCCTGAAGTTACTTTCCAAAACCATGAGACAATGGAACCTGCCATTGGAATTCTTAAAATCCCTCCAAATTTATTTTCAAAGGTATAACATTAGGCAGAAAGGTTGTCTTGACATTGACTTGGTTTGGGTTACAATATTTCTCTAGCAAAAACCTGAGAAGTAAATTATGTAGTCTCCCCTCTTCGATGTACTGCTAGAAACAGATCATCTTTCTTGTGGGAAATCTTACTTTTGCCATATTTAGATGCTCTTTGTTTATATTGATTGCAGCTTTGCATTATATGTAAACAAAGCCATGGATCGTGCTTAAGTTGTTGCAAATGTGCTACTTATTTTCATGTGATGTGTGCATCAAGAGCTGGATATAGCATGGAAGTAAGTTCGATCATTTTTTAATATATATTTTTAAATATCTTTATTATTATTAATGCAAACAGGCCACTCATCGGATATGTAGGCATTCCGAACCAAATAGTTCTATGACAGTTAGTGTTGAGCCAAATTAGGATTACTAGAGCTTGTGAAACATGCTAATATTTTTTTGAACTTACAGTTGCATTCCGTGGAGAAGAATGGGAGTCAGAGAACAACAAAGCTAATATATTGTGCTGTTCATAGGTTTGAGCTCCAATCGCCTGATCGTATTTAATGGTATTTTCTGTTTGAGTTTTAGAATCAATGAAGCCTTATATCTTAATTTTGTCACAGGGCTCCAAAACCAGATTCAGTGCTGGTTGTGCATACACCCTTAGGGGTTTTCTCTCCCAGAACTGAACTTCAAAATCATAAGGGATGCTTCAGGGGGTCGAGGCTAGTTTCACCAAAGGATGTAGAACTTCTTGAAGAGTCCTCAATTTGTGAGACTAACAAGTTTGAGCCACCATCGGCTGCCAGATGTCGTGTTTACAGAAGGCCTCTTAATAAGGTCGAGTTACTTCTGGTTTTTTTAGTTGCACATGAACATGAAATGATATTGCTTCATTTTCAAGAAATTTTATTTTAAAACTGGCATTAATACTTTTTTAATGTTTCTGGCTTGCCAGAAAGTTGATAAGCCGGTAATTCACTTACTGGGTGGACCGATACATCATTCTTTAAATGCGATAACTCAATTGAACAGTTGCAAGGTGATCTTCGTGCCACAGGGTTCACTTTGAAATAACAATCTAGTTCTGTTGATTTGTGGTTGTGTTGTATGAATAAAACAATCTCTTTGTTTTGTGATAGGATGTTGAACATTCTGAAGCATTCACTTCGCTCAAGGAACGCCTTTATCATTTGCGGGTAAAATATACTAAATTTTATTATCTAATCTATAATTTGAAGTCCTTTCTTATTATCATTCTTTTATTATTTTAATGCTTTGGGTTTCAGAAAACTGTAAAGCATCAAGTTTGCTTTGGAAAATCTGGTATACATGGATGGGGCCTCTTTGCCCATCGAGATATAGAAGAAGGAGAGATGGTTAGTTACTATGCTAAGTTTGTCACCAAATATGTGTAAGATTATTGCATGCCTGCTGAGGACATTATGTTTATGTTAGTTATGTCTTTCTGCAGGTTGCTGAGTATTGTGGTGAGCAGCTAAGACGGAGCATTGCTGATTTAAGGGAAGTGAAGTACCGGTCAGAAGGCAAAGATTGTTATGTAAGCCCCTTGCCTCGGATTTCTTTTGACACTCTGTTCTGTAACTGCCACGTTGCATCTTTACCCCATGATACGGTGAAATACTGAAATGTATTTTAAAGTCGACCTCTAGTTTCCATTTGTGATCTTTTGTCTGTTTATGCAGCTGTTCAAGATCAGCGAGGAAGTGGTAATTGATGCAACGGATAAGGGCAACATAACACGCTTGATAAACCATTCTGTAAGCTGTTACTGATTCTGCAATGTTTCACGTATTCCTTTTCTTAGATTTTGTTTAATGTTTCTATGTAGTTTTTAACGCAATACCCATCATGTTGCCTAACAATTGAGAGAATGTAGTGTTGACCTGAGAGCAAATGAGTCTTCTAATCTGAATGATTGAATCTAGCCTGCATCAGGCTGCTAACTGAATCCCATTTAGTTTTATGCAAAACCGCAAAATCTGTACTTGGCTTCCTTGTCATTATGCAATAAAAGATACTTATGTTTACTCTGCTTGCTTCAGTGCATGCCGAACTGCTATGCGAGGATTATAAGTTTGGATGATCAGGAGAGCCGAATTGTTCTTATTGCCAAGACCAATATCTCTGGTGGTGAAGAACTCACGTACGGTTTGTCCTATAGTATATCTTTGTGACAATTCTATAGAGAGCTCTACATGAAATTGAACCCCCCCCCTCCCAAACAATTAAATGCGTCTCGATGCTCATTCCAATATTATATTTTCGAATATGCGGATCTCAATGCATTTCATGTTAAAATGGTTCGGTCTTGAGAGGTAGAGCTTTCCGTGGAAGAAGTTTTAATGCGACATAAACTTGCATGTAGAGGAGAGGTGGATTTCTTGTTTGCTCATGAGAATTTTGATTTGGCTTGATTATGACTACTCTTTTCATCTCCATGTTGCAACAGGTATGACTACTTGTTCGATCCGGATGAGCTTGATGAACTTAAAGTTCCCTGTCATTGCAATGCCCCAAATTGTAGGAAATTTATGAATTAGGGTCCATTTTTTTTTAAAAAAAAATCATCTGAGGCGCAAATCGCTCCTACCGAGCAACAAGCATCTTCCCAATTTTTTTAATAACTATTTTTCAATTTTTTTGGTGTACAATTTTTTAATTTTTAATTTGTATACAAGTTCAATGCAATTTGTATATTGTACGGTCATAAATTACAAAAAAAAAACTCGCGCCGAGAGCTGGCGGCATTTTGCTGCCATCCTCGTTCCTGTCTTCAAGATTTCGTTGGAAGCAATATATCAAGTTTTTTCTTTTTTGCCAAGGAAGCGATATATCAAGTTGAATTATAATATATGATTTCTGTAATTCTTTGTAATTTTACTATTAATGATTTAATGCAATTATACAGATTTTTTGAGTTTTGGTCAATTTTTGGAAATTTCATTTTATCATTTTTTTACCTTTCATTTGAATTTCCCAACAAATAGTGTAAAAAATAAAATAAAAAACTATAATTACACGATAATATATTTAATGACTTTTTTTGGAAATATACTGCATAAAATAAGGATTTCCTTGCAGTAGGTGACATTTTTCTAATATAATATTCCACATTGTGTCATTACACTATTATCGTTTATTTTCAATACTTTAGAAAATTGACCAAAAAAAACGAGCAATCTTATTTTCCAGATCAGATGTTTTCAGTTGACTTGTTTACAAAATTCTTACTTCCTAATTTTCTAAAGTATATGGACCGAATAAGAAGATAGCAGTATTTAATACCACTAAAATTTTATTACATTGTGATTTCCAGATAATAAAACTTCGGCTTAGAAAGGGTTATTTGAATCATATCTTTTGGCGCGCCTATATAACGACCCTCCCAGCACACTTTGCGCTTCGGACTCGCTACCGAATTGGCTCATTCTTTCTCTGCTTTAGCTTCTGAGTTCAGACGGCTAGAAGAATCCAATCACAAAAATTCCTGGCATGGGAAAGCACCTCCAAAAAGGTGCTGCTTCTGACGGAAATGGATCGGTAAAGCGAATGCGAAGGAGCAACTCCATTTGTTCTTGCAACTCTCCTCGTCCTCCCTTTCTTTCTCCACATTCCAATTTCAACTGGTTTTCTTTCTCTTCCTCTCTAATTAGATAAAACTGATTTCGCTTTCACGAATTGCAGTTTTCTGTTTTGCTTTGAAGTTCAAGGTGATCGTAAGCTTGTTTGTATTTCTCTGTAACGGAGGAAATAAAGTTCGAGTTCAATCTGATTCTCTTGTTTGAAATGAAGTTTAACTCTGCTGCTTGTAAATTTTGAATTAAGCTACATGGTTCCTTTCTTTTATTAATTTAATGGAAGGAAACCGTGCTTCCTGTGTGACTCTAGCTAAGTAGAAACACTTGTATGTTTGAATCTTTCCTTATACATCTCCTTTATGAATTTTCAAAATGCAATTGAATATATCATCACATATTTTCAGCTGATCCATGAACTTCAAATACCCGTAGTTGCTAAGTTTAAAGTCTATTTTACCCTGAAAGCAAATTCACATCGATCCGCCGAGCAAGCTGAATTATTATGGAGGGTAACTTTTCAACAGAAAGTAAATAAGAAGCTGCATCAGGAGCTAATATATGTATTTTTTTCCAGTTAATTTTATTCTAACGATTAGATTGTCGTGGAACTCATCGCGCGCTCGGAACTCTGCCAGCTGGTTTTGTCCGACTACTATTTGAACTTTTGAACAGCTGCGTAGCATAACTCAATTTCAGTTTCCTCCGTAATCAACAAATTCGGTTTGATTGCCAGAGAAAATGAAAAGCCATGCTCTCTATTATTTATTCACCGAATTTAGCTTGAAAATGTTAATGATATTTTGATGCTCATTATGAACTTGTTGCGTCAAAGGCTAATAACAGCATCTTTGTTTCCCTGCATATATATCTTGGAACATATGAACACACGCATATTGTTTTAATCTGATAACTAATTATTTCTCAATGCTAAATGAGAAGGTACGAAGAGGACATTTGGTCAGAGATTGCCAAGTTTCTGGACGGGAAATCTCTTGTGATGCTGACAGCCACAAACCGATGGTTTCGCCGAGTTATCATGGACGACACTATTTGGAAGTTTGTGAGCCTGCGTGATCTTCAGGTCCCACCTCCTCCTTCACGCGTAGCGCACAGGTGGAACAAACTGTACACTTCAGCCTTTGGTAAGGCTCGATGATCCTTGTATATTTTTTCCACGTCGAATTAAGATTGGTAAAGGAATTAAGCTAATTAAAACTGTACAATAAATTTGTAGATGGGAGTCACTCTTTTATGTTCCACCAGCAGGAGAAACATATAGGTGAGTTGAAGAGTAGAAATTCACCTTTTAAATATGCTTATCTTCAGCTACTAACAGTTTGGTTTTCTTTACTGAACTTTGCACTTCATTTGATTATTCAGCAATTTTTTTTTTGGAGAATTATACCCTAGAATTGATCAAAGCACCGATTCGTTATTCTTTCCCGTAATGTCGAAGTAAACCATGCTAATCATTGCTATAATATGTTACGATATGGACAACTTCGCGTAACATTTGAGGACATTATTAATGTACATTGCTATAATCATTGCTATCAGATTGGATGCGTATCGGTGCCTTTTCCCTTGACTCTTCATTGGCTCTCCTAGCTGAGAGACTTACCTTTCCGAGGAAGATCGGAAAGGAAGAAACGATGGAAAATATGTTTCAGTCTCAAGGTTGTTGCATGTTAGACAACGTTAAAAGTGGGATCTGGATTGCTGGTAATTCCTAAGTTAACTACCCTGGGATTATCTATTTAAAAAGGAATCAAGTCACTGTCTACTTTTTGACATGGTTAATTTTTCAGACCTGCAGCTTGTACGATGCCCGGTTTGTGATCTCAACACATGCGACGGTATCGTAATTAATAAGAATTTAACTTCTACGATTTGATTAAGGGCCAATAAAATTTTACCTTTATAACGTATTCGCTTATTAACTGCCACGTGTAAAAGAGAGTGGCGAACAGAGTAATTTAATACAGGGCTTTTCCAATACAGAGAGGTAAATTGACAGTTTTCTATTCCGAATGCAGGAACAATGCAGACTTTGGATGCAAGGCATATAGAGCTTTTCCTCTGTGAGGACTACCGAAACGGGAGCTGGGAATACCAGCTAATAGGATCACATGATATCAAAAAGCGAGCAGATGGAGCGGCTGGGGCCATTTTTGATTTCACTCACTTGAAGGATTCTTCAACTTCTGGTAAATCCTGATAATAAGTTCCCTACTTGAATGCCAGTGCGTAGTGAATTTAACTTCCGCTCTTATAATTGAGCCATACCTGTTCTTTATGAATAGGTTCGACCCCAGTCCACTAATCCGAAATTTTAATTCTATATCTCAAACGAAAGCGGGTACTTATTTAATTGAGCCACTAAACAGTTGTAATAAGAAAATTATTTCCACGAAAATAGCTTTAGTGGCTTCTCCCTTTCAGGTGATTCGTATGTCAGGAACCTGCGTCATGATCTATTACTTTTGCGATTGGCATTATGGCATAAATACTATCAGTTCTAATTTCCTCATTATATGGCAGGGGTATTTGATTATCCGTCATGGACAGGTAGACACAATGATTGGCAACCGAAGGCAAAGATTGCTCCCCATGCGGTTGCTGTTAACACGAATTTACAAGATAATGAAGGTATGAATACTGTTACTTTTCAGATATGTTCAATTTCAACCCGGGAAATGAATCCCAACGAATTCTAGAATCCCATTCTTCTTATCCAGGCTGCTCAAGAAATTTCGCTGGCCGTAGTGGTTATCGTTATTTCTACCGCGTTCCCTGCCTATACCTCTATATGATAGTCTTAAAATTCAATTTCATTATACTTTGTTATCCCAAATACATTCTTGTTTATCATGTTTAGTAATTTTGTTCTGATGTAATCAGGTCTTCATGTGAAGTACCATGCTATGAAGGCTGGGAGTGACGGAGAAGTAGTCGCCATTAGAATCTCTCAGCAGCTCCTTTGATTAATTTCTGACGTGTCTCGAAATGTTTATACAACACTCTACCCTTGCACCGCTAAAGAAAAGTATTGTAATCCTTTCTTTAAGTTCCAATTATATAGCTTTAGGCAAAAAAAAATTAAAGGTTCAAGATAGACACATTTCTCAAGTGCAAAAGTTACCAATTGGTAACGATTACATGGCATATTTTTGTATGCTAGTACAAAAATGTACCTGAAAATCATGAGGTGTAATCTGTCCAAGTTTGGATGATTTTGTGTCTGCTGAGTGCTGACGCTAAACTACTTAGTTCCGTAAAATGTGCAATTTTTTTGAGAGATTCAATATATTTAACTGCCATATTGGAACCAAAATTCTGTGACCGAGTAAGGAACTAGGATGACATTGAAATGCCAATTTGTAGCTTCGAGAGACCAAAACTTCAAATATTAGACCCATTCCATATTTCTGATGTTCTATTTAACACATGATTGAGGATGGTCAAAATGAGAAAACTAAATAGTCTTATAACTCATATTTGTTACAACTAGTAAGTTCTGTTCGACTTGGAACACATCATATAGTTTATACAATTCATTACTTATTGTATATAATATTTTATAATTATTAAATGTTAGACATGTTTTAGAACCCTCCCCCGCTCTCTCTTTGTATATATTTGAGTAGTATTTTGTGTATTTATTAAAACAATTAATATATTTTTTTGGATCTTAATATGAAATAGTTTAGGAAAATAATGCAATTAAGTAATTTTATTCGAATATCGATAACTTTTGGTCTTTTATTGAAATTTTAAAATATTTTGATGTTAAATTGAAGTTAAATCAAAGGAGAACCAGGGGAAAATACATTTTGAATTTCTTAAACCATTTTGGTGTCATGAACAAAAGAAACAACATGGGGGTATTAGTCGGTAAATGAGATTTTGCAAATTTGTGAGAAAAGACAGAACTACCCCTCATAAAAAATAACAGAATGAGGCAACCTCAATGGAGCATCACTGCCTCGATGGCTAGCCAGCACCAGGCAGCAACCACCCGACTGGAGTCTGGTGGCCGATGGATGTTTTTGGCACCATAGATTTTTTTATTTAAATGAAATGGGAGCCAAGGTGGTTCCCCAAAAGTTTGATGATAATTGGGCTGCAAAATCTCTTTGATAATATAATGCATGTATGTAATCAAGTAACATTTTACTCAGTGATAACTCTTATAATGTGAATAACAACATTTGTAAAGGTATTGACAACTTTAATAGCAATGTTTACTGTAAAACTTAACGAAGTTATCATTACGTTTGTCGAAGTTGTCAATACCATACAAAAAGCTGTCAACCAACTCAATAGAGTAACAGAGGCACCATAACAGAAAGTTTTTTAACATGATAAGAACACTTGTCAATCTATTTGCAAAAATTGTCAATACGCTAAGAATTTGGTTTTTCAAGACTGGATAAAATAACATTGGTACTCTAAAGGAGATATTGTGGAAAGCATAAATTTTTTTTTCGATCATTTTTGTTTTTCAGAGCTATCAATATCATATAAAAAGTTGTCAACCAACTTAACGGAATAACAGAGGCACCACATGGAATAGTTGCCAATAATATATTAACACTCGTCAAGCCCTTTGCAAAAATTGTCAATATGTTAGAAACTTTGATTTTCTAAGACTCGATAGAACAACATAGGCACCCTAAATGAAATGTTGTGGAAAACATAAAAAAAATTTGGGCCCCATTTAAATTTAAATATAAATAAAAAATTCTGTGATACCAAAAAAACTTCCGACCAGGTGATTGTCACTCGGTGCCTGCGAGCCATTGAATCTCTGATGGCCAACGGTGGTATTCCGGTGAGGGTGTCTCATTCTTTTATTCTTTACATATAAGGGGAAGTTTCGTCTTTTTACAAATTTGTAAAATCCCGTTTACTAATTGATACCTATATGTCATTTCCCTTTGTCATGGCTTGAGCCTGTCATTCTCCCTTAAATAAATTTAGTGGTCTGAAGTGTTATTTCCCCCAAAACATTCGTTCGGCTCTGATTTCGTAATTTTTCCGCCGAAAATCTTTGGAGATTCCGTTTTTCCGTCAGCTAGGAGCCTGCGACAACACTTTGGCGAACTGCGTTATTTGTTTAACTCCATGAAGCAGAGGCCATAGTCTTATCTCTCGAAAGTAGAAATCGAAATCAAGGCGAAGGAGGTAATGGCTGATAAGAGTCGAACTTTTCCGGCGGATCCGAACCTCCCTCGATGGGTTTGTCAGAACTGCCGCAACTCCCTCTGCATCGTCGGCGTCGATTCTTATGCTGAAAAGTTCTTCAACGATCCCTCTCGCTCTGGTCAGATAGGACTTTCTTTCTCTGGCTTCGTATTTGATATGGTTTTATTTGAATCGGTTGTTTTATGTTTCCGTACTTATTATTATGTTCTGATTTCATTGGGGACGTTGCTGTTGCATTAGGGCGGACCTCTGAATTTTATTATTTATGCCGTTTAATGAGATTAGACTGTATTCAGGATGTGATTTTTTCAAGGATATATCTCGTGACCATGTTTGAGTTATGCCTTTGCGGAGTACTGGTCTATGATGAAGGAAAATTTCTTTCCATAATTTGCAATGCTTCCCATAATTGAGTCAGTTTGTATCCGTTTGAAAAATTGTTAGAAGAATGCATTTTGGCACAATACATTTATGCTTGGATAAATATTAGATTCAGAGCCCATTTATTTTGCAAAAAATGATTTTTTTTGCTGAGAATGTATTTTGAAAGAAGGAGTTACCAAACGTTAGAGTCTGTAACCTAACAGACTTTTGGGTCTAAGTTGCCAAGCACTCACTTTAGCATATTTGTGGCACTGTTTTACTTATATTGAAAATTGTACCTTGAGAAGGCACTGCGTGTGGTTCGATTTTCTGCAAGGTATTAATGTATGTAGATTAAACAGAGGCGAAACTTTTCTTTCATATTTAACTCTCTCTACCCTAGTGAAGTGCAAAGGACCTTACCTGTTGAGCTTGTTGATGATTATTTAGTGTTGTGTGAGGGGCTTGTTGTGATTTATTATCATGAAGAGGTGATGCACATGCAGGAATGCATGGATATCCAATTGATGGGGCCAACAGTGTGCTAAGTACTACCAGAATGGACAATTCCTATGTTGTGTTGCCAAAGCAACGACCTCCAGCTCAAGGAAATCCTCCATCTTGCGGTGCGACTGTTAAGCCAGATACAGGCCAACGTGGAAAAGCAATGGAAGAGTCATTTGTGGTTGTGCACAAGTCTGAATCCACTTCTGATGGGAGTGGAACCCACACATCTCCTGGAGCTGATCCAAATGATCGTATGCAGCCTCATAACTCTGGTTTTAATTCCACTATTACTGTGCTGAAACGTGCTTTTGAGATTGCCACAACACAGACACAGGTTCACATTAATGGAATCTCTAATTTATTTTCATACCCAGATAACTTGCTGACAGTTGGCTCATTATTTATGTGAATCTATTATGCCTTTTCAGGTTGAACAACCTTTATGCCTTGAGTGCATGAGGGTATTATTAGATAAGCTTGACAAGGAGGTTGAAGATGTAAACAGGGACATTGAAGCATATGAAGCCTGTCTTAAACGCTTGGAAGGGGAAGATGGAGATGTGCTTAGTGAAGCTGATTTTCTGAAGGAGAAATTAAAGGTGCTTACTGGTTTACCATTTCCACTCTGTGTCTTTTTTTTTTTTCAGGAGAATGCTCAAACCATAACTTTTCATGGCTAACACATATGGAGCATGGAATAGCCTATGGAGTTGCATGTGAAATATATGATGCATATTGGTGTTTTTGAAAATCTGTTTTCCTTGGTTGCTATAGGTTTGATATGAGGATCTAATTTTTTTTCCTTAGAACAAATAATTTAATGAAGAGAAGAAAAATAAAAGAAAATTGAGGACAAGCTGTCCTCTCAAAATAAAATAAAAATTACAGATAACAATAAGACTTCCACAAGGATACCTCCTAGAAAGTTTAACTGCTGAACTTTAGAGAGGCCAAGAAAGTCATTGTGCCTGAATTTTATGCAATGGAAGAAGCCTGCCAATTAAATACTAATGCATTGCTTTCTGACCAAAGACATCATTGACATCCATCAAGATGGCACTCTGCCAAAGAACTTTATGCTTCTTTTTCTAACCAGAGCCAGCAAATTTAATGGCTAACAAAGCCTTCAGATTAGTTGGACTCCTATTGCTTATCAAACACAGTGAACAACCTACTTCAAATCTACCGTGCCACTTCATAATGCAAAACAGATTATTATTTCTGAACCACAAAAACACATATCACAAACATTAGGAGCAATAGTCGTATTGGGCTGTTAAGTATTGAAGCAAATGATTTGCATTGATCCTTTATGAATATGAACCTTAAGATGTTTAAAACACATTCTATCTTGATGGAGCTGAGCTTTTAATTGGCCATGATTGAAATTGAGATTATCATCAAATTTTCTTTTAAAGCCTAATGATTGATTTGATTCATGAGTTCTATTGAAGGTTGAGGAAGAAGGAAAAAGACTTGAAGCAGCAATTGAAGAAACAGAAAGACAAAATGCTGAAGTAAATGCTGAACTCAAGGAGCTAGAGTCGAAATCAAACCGCTTCAAAGAATTGGAGGAGCGGTATATTTACTATCTTTATTTCTAACACTTTTCTTTATCAAACTTTGTCATATCTGAAAATGTTCAGATTTTTCTTTATCACTATTGTTCTATGGATGTAGGTGTTGTATTATTTGGTTCTTCCTGGTGTTTGTGGGCTCTTAATATCATTACTTATTTCACATATTTTAATCTGTAACAGGTATTGGCATGAGTTCAATAATTTTCAGTTTCAATTAATTTCTCATCAGGTTTGTGGTTGATTATTATTTTCTTTTGGCTTAGCATCTCCCTTCTAAGGAAAAATTATTCTTGAAAGTTTCTTTTGGTTTGTGCTAGCATGGTACTCGTAAGGTGGTCTAGGTGGTTTCTCAAGGATTGTTGGTTTGATTCAAACTGTATATTTAATTTCTTTGTTTTGGCTTTGTGAACTAGTGCCTCTACTTTTACTGACATTTTTGACAGTAAAATATGCTGTTACTGGTAGAGTGAAGGAAATAAAAATGATTTTATATCACTGTCATTAAAGAGCCATGCTTAATCTGTTGTGAGTGAAACATTATTTCTACGAATTCTGAGAAAGTTGTAGAAAATATTTCCCTTCTGTTGCCCCTTTTTAATAACTACCAACTCCAATTAAAATACTATGATTGACAGGAGGAGAGAGATGCAATTTTGGCCAAGATTGAAGTTTCGCAAGCACATTTAGAATTGTTGAAACGAACTAATGTTCTAAATGATGCCTTCCCTATTTCACATGATGGAGAGTTTGGAACAATCAACAATTTCCGACTTGGAAGACTCCCAAAAGTTCCTGTAAGATGTTTAGCATGTCCATTACTTCCACATTATATTGAACTTTATCATTGGATTAGTTGCAAGGTAATTTGAAGCATTTTGGATAATTGGTGAATAACAATGGGATATAAGACAATTTGTTTATAATGTCATTGGTATGAGTTCATCTTTGTTTTTTTATTTGATCAGCTCAATTTTCAAGTCCAAATGCCCAGACTATTACAGCTGAGAGTTCTAGTGTGACAAGTGTGTTGTGGCTGGTTGTTTTGTTTACTAACAAATTGAGCTTTACAGATAATTTGGCAAGTCTACTCAATTTTTGCTTTATACATACTCCGTATTTCTTATGCTAGAGGTACTAGAACGCATAATTTGTCTTCTGTTCATAAAATTATAAAATGACGTAGCTGCATGTGGCATTTCTCATATGATTGTAGGAATAAGGTGCCATTATGCACTTTTCTTCTTGAGCATTTTCTTGGCTTGTCTCTGTTCTTTGCTTATCTACAGTCCCTTTTTATTATGATATTCACTGTTTTCCATAATGTACAGGTTGAGTGGGATGAGATAAATGCTGCTTGGGGCCAAGCTTGCCTTCTCCTTCATACAATGTGCCAGTATTTCAGGCCAAAGTTTCAGTATCTTTTTTCATTAAGAACATAGGATCGTCTGCTTACTACTATTTTATTTTGATTAACTTTTTTACACCTTCATATGAAAGCCATTCATAACTCCAGAATACAGTTCCTATATTTTATCAAAAAGAGTTCAGATTTAGTGATGCTCTTGCTTATGCTTGGAGTCTCAATAATTACTTAGATTCTTGTCTGGCAATCAAGCCAAAGTTTGCTATTGCTATTCACTCTCACTCAAACGTACTGCTAAGTCATCTTATTTTGCTTATACATATATATATATATATATATATTTCTCTCTGTGTGTGTGTAGTTAAACTTCTTTGTCTTCTAAAATGCACTTAGATATTTTTCTTTCACCAAAGAAAAATATCTTATTGATATGATTTCTTCTCTTATTTTGTAAGCCACGGTACAAGTATTGTTATTGAATTGAAATCGCATAGCAAACTGAATCTTGCAACTTGCTTTTATGCAACTAGCTTCCGTTGTCATATTATTGTCACTCTTCATTCTGGACATGATTTATTACAAATGACTCGTGACATATCCTTAATTATTCAATCCTTAGATCTAAAGTAAAAATAATTCCTATGGGTAGCTACCCTCGCATCATGGACGGCAACAATAGCACTTTTGAGCTGTGAGTATGCTTTATACTGCTATTATTGTTTTTTTTATTTAAACACTGAAAACCTCTTGGAGCTTGTGAAATGTCGTTTGTATGAAAAGCTATGAAAAAAAATTACAGAGAAAGGCTTATTAGCAGTGTAATTTGATGAAATGTCTGCCTTTGGTTTGTTCTTACACTTGTCCACTGGATCATTATAAATGGGTGTCAGTATTTTTCAGGTTTGGTCCAGTCAACTTGTTTTGGAGCACTCGCTATGACAAAGCAATGACTTTGTTTTTGATATATCTCAAGGAATTTGCAGATTTTGCCAAGTCGAAGGACCAGGAGAATAACATTCCACCTGAGAAGTGTTTCAAGTTGCCTTATAAGTAAGTTCGATCATATGTATTTTATGTCGACTTAGGATCTTAAATGTGTCTTGGGACAATAAAGTTACTAGTAAACAGAAATGTATCATGCATCTTGAGTTTAACAGCCAAGACCGTGCTAACCCAATTTAAACCCCCCCCCCAAAAAAAAAAACCTAAAACCCAAAACCCAAAAATGAGTAATTAAAATCCTTTCCTCATTCACTGTTCCTGACAGATTCATTGGTGGTTTTTGTCTAGCTATCCTTAGTTTTTGGCCTTTCTTATGATAGAGTTTTTTTTTCAATGTGGACAAGTTCAAAATGCATTGCTTTAATTATAACACTTGCATTGGCAATAAATGGAACAAATAAGAAGCGTTTCTGCTCATTATGTCACCTGGCATCCTTTGTAGACGTACTTTTGTCACATATCATGGTGAACTGCGAATCAGGCAACTCCGAGCTTGATGTTTTAGATTCATTTTGGGTCCTTCTGCTTTACGTTGATGAAGTTGATGAAAGAATAGACTGTTTCAGTTTTACTTTGTGCTTATTTTCGAGGAAGTTCTCAAACTCCAAGAATGGCTGAGGAGCTTGAGAACAAGATTTACATATATTAGCTAAAGGCACATCAATGGAACTAGTGCTGGATTATCCCATCTTCCAGCAACTCTTTCCCCCATCGTTTTTCATTAGAAAATAGTGGAAGAAACAAGGAAAAGAAACTGAAACCTGCCTATAGCGTATTCTGTTGCATTATTTTCTCTTCTGATTGCAGGCTTTAGGGTTATGCTTTAAATTGAATATTTATTTGCTTGTGTGAATTCTTAGTTGCGAGAGCCACAAGGTGTAGCAAAGTGGCCTTTTTCTTTTTATTCCTTTTCTTTTTAAAACTTCTCATGGATTGCATTGAAAACTAATTAATGAATGAAATCAAAAGTAGTTGTTGCATGTGTAGTAGCTTATACACAACCCAGAACTGTCATGAGTTATTTTGGGTTAGATGACAGATACCATGGGGGCTTGTGATTTGTAGGATTGAAAATGACAAAGTGGAAAACTACTCCATTACTCAAAGCTTCAATAAACAGGAGAGTTGGACTAAAGCTCTCAAGTACACTCTATGCAATCTGAAATGGGCTCTCTACTGGTTCGTTGGAAACACGAATTTCCAGCCTATTTCTGCTACAGTACCTTCCCCTGCTGAGGTTCCAGCTTTAGGGTCTTTGTACATGAAGCGAGGTAATGAACCCGCCAGGTCTGAATCTCTGAAGTAAATACATTGTAGGATTTTGCCAAAACATAAAGCTGTACAGATCAATAGTATGTGTCATGCCTTTGAACAGAGACCCTTTCAGTTAAACGCTTTTTTTTTTTTAAAAAAAATTGTTCTATAGATAAATCTTCCCTATTTCCACGAGCTGAATGCCAGGGCATGAGTGGGGCATCCTGAATTTTTAGTTTAAGCTGTAGCTGTTTAATAAAATAAAATTCGCAATTTAGCAACTCTGGCTTCCGGTCAATCTCTCTTTCTGATTCACACCCACAAAAAACATATAGTTTTGGATGGGCATCATTTTTACCTGAAAAACCATTGGCTGAATTTTAAATGTTGTAGCTTTTATTTTAAAACTTAAGCTATATAGTCATCGTTGCCAATTGAAATATTAATTTATTTTACCGTTATTTTGAAATAGAAATCATTAAAAATTAAATTGGTAAATGATAAAATGAATACAATGACAAGTAAGAATGTTATTTCTATTCTAACTAGAAAAAAAATAAATTTTATTATATAAAAAAGTTATTACATTCATTATGATAAACCTAACAAATAAAACAAGAGGGGGAAAACAAACAAGCCCTGAGATTAAAGGAAGACGTTGCTGACATAAGCCAACCAACGGGTTCGAGCCTCGAGGGCAGATTCTCTTTTGCTAAGAATATGATTTCGTTTACAGAGTCAAACTTCTTATATTATCACATGTTTTATAGAAAAATATCGTTGAACTTACGTTTAATTTTTCTAAACGTCGTTGTGTAATGTAAAACTTGTTTTAGTTGTAGGTAATTACTATTTGATAAACAATCTCTCAAATAATAATGCCTCGTAAAAATAATGACTAATTCACTACTACTACTATTCCAGTGTCATGATGTATATGCTGCACTCATCTTCTCTCCAGTAAATGTCATCAACATCACCTATCTTACACTCAATATGGTACTATTTTCAATGATAAATTATTTTTAAAAGTATCATGTATAAGATTATCTTTTTAAAAAAAAATTATATTTCTTAAAATGAAAAATATTTAAAACATAAAAAAAATTAAATATTAATCATCCAAAACCAATGTACATGATTCAGACTAAGGGCCCGTTTGGAAGTTCTACCAGAAACTTATGTTTTGTTATAAAATTTAGATTTTATCCAAGTACTCACATTTTTCAGAAAAGTTATTTTGGAGGCAAAACTTAGATTTTTTTAAAAATAATTTTCTTATCAAATCGTACACTTTCTCCTAATAAATTTTCTCTTTCTTATTTTTTCTTTTTTTCTCTTTCATTTTTCCTACTTGTTTTTTACTTCGAACTCCATAAAAACTAATAACTTCATAAACACAAAAACCTTTCAAAACCTATGTTTTACCTCGGAATCTGTAAAATCTATTTTCTCAAAATCTATTCTCAAAAACCTAAATTTTGCCTCGAACTCCGTAAAAGCTATTATCAAACATATTTCCAAACAAGCTCTAAGACAAATAATACTCTATCGTATTCTTCAATGAGCAAAACTCTGCCTCCTACTCCCTTACGAGTAAAGTGTTTTTTTGGGAACTCATTTTTTCAACGGTGTACGTAAACCAAGACAAAACAATCTCGAAATCTATAAAAATCATCTCGAAATCTGTAAAATCATCTCGAAATCCATAAAATTACCTCGAAATCTGTAACTCCTTTCTTCCAACAGATTTCCCAAACACACGCACAGAGTATGACTGAGAAATGTATTGTCGTGTTATAAGGGACGGTACAGACCGTTATCTTTTTCAAGTTAGTTATCTCAATAACCAATTCAAACAAACATGAGCAAAGGATCGAGCTTTTAGAAGCGCTAGGCTTTTGGCATCACTTTTTTCAAGTTTAGGCTGCAGGTGCCTGATGTGAGAATCAAACACCAAACCTATACGTACCTTATATCACTAAATCGAAGGGTTTTGGTGTACTTTGGCACGAGTTAATGGTGATGATGCGCGCCAAACAAATATATGATCATAAGCAAGTGAGTTCCGTAGAAGTAAGTTGCTTCACTTTTTCTGGCAAAAAACCAAAACAAACACACCATCACTCCGAAATGAAGCTGTTGCAATTCCTCACTTTGAATTCACACACTCACCAACCTTCCTTCCCCCCTCTATATATATTGCTTTTATAATGCATAGAATCATCAAGTAGCTTCCAAACTACAATTCCCTCAAGAATACATTGGTGGTAACTTCGAATGAAAATGGCCAGAGCTTCTTCCTTGTTTTGCCTGGCAGCCATTGTGGTAGCTGTGGCTGCTGTGCTAATTTCAACCTCTGAAGCTCAGAGTACGGTGGCGGCAGTTTCATGCAACGTAATTATTCCGCTGGTCGTTCCTTGCCGACAATTCTTGACGGGATCCGAATCCGTTCCTTCTACAGCTTGCTGCAACGGCGTCAAGAGCGTCAACGACATGTTGCGGAGCAAACAAGACCGCACTGATGGATGCAACTGCATTAAACAAGCGCTATCCTTAATAGGCCCATATGATCCTAATCTCATTCCCTTGATCCCTAAAAAGTGTAACTTCTCTTTCTCCCTTCCTGTCATTAGCAATAACACTAATTGCTCCAAGTAAGCCTCCATTTCTCTCTCTCTCTCTCTCTCTCTCTATATATATATGTATATATATTCCATGTTTGTTTGTTAGTTAGGAAATGAAAGAAAAGACAATGAACCCTCTTAGACAGTAGTGATTGTGTTTCTGCAACTCAAAACATGTCTTATTTACATAATGTTTGCGTTTTAAATTTACGTATATATATATGTTGAAAGATAATAACAACTTTTGTTTTGGTTATGCAGGATCGCGTGGGGTGGCTTTTGAGTCGAGGGTCAATGACATGAAACAACAAGCATGCTTTAAATAATATTAGTTTAAATAATCGCTCTAAATAAACTATATATTAATGTTCCATGTAACTTGCTTGGTCAACGGAACCTATGTTGTCCAGTAGCTTCAAAATATGTTGAAAGATTACTATTACGAAAGTTTCTGTGTCTCAATCTCAGCATTCTATTTTGACATTAATTTACACTACCATATGGTATCAACTAAATTGAATAATTAAATATAAACATTAGTTTATGCACAAATCACAAACAGTAAAAAAATCGTATCATCAAATTTAGCCTTTGCATAAACGTGTGGGTGTTTTTTTTTTGTTTTGGGGGGGGGGGGCGTAGATATATACTAATTTAATTGGAAAACAATTGATTTTGTGTAAATTTTATAATTTAATTGGCATTGATATTAATTTATTAGTTTGCTAGTGAAGTTCAACTTTCAACGCGCCTGAGAGCCTTTATTTTCACTTCCTGTGGGCAATCTTTGAAGCATCCAACCTCCAATGCAAAACCCTTTTCATGTCAATTTCAGTAAAAATGAGCAAGAGATAAGAAAAGGAAGATCTCATCACGCACACTTTAGTTTTGCATCAATCTCAATGTGCTAGCCAACAAAGTCTGAACTTGAACACTTTATACATAATACCCGCAATTATTACCACTTCTAGTAGCCTTTTCTCATAAGATATTTTGCTGCAGCCCAAACAAACCATGCAACTCTTCAAAACAATTTTACCTTCAAGCAAAGTAATGGAAACCAAACCATTACGGCATACATTTTCACACAACTTTTCTGTTTGACCTCACACGTTCGCAAGGTTAAAATCTTGATTACTCACAACACTTGCAAGCCGCAAGCCGCAAGCCGCAATACCCAATACCCAATACATTCAGATAGTTGTTGATTGAGTGCATGCAATATTCTGCACAAGTATCTACAGGTTTCTAAGAACAGCTCACATTATAATCACTTGTTTTTGCCCCTGGCCTGAACAAACTACAATGCTTCTAGAGATTGTGTAGTGAAATCAGGCTCAGTTGGCTTCTGAGGCAGAAAAGGCAGCAATCTCTGAGACATTACGTTGTTTTTTGACTCCCCATTTTTTCGCAGGCTGCGTAAGGCATTCGCAGCAAACCTTGAAGCATATATGGTGGCACCAAAACTTACTGAAGAACCTTCCCCTTTTGCCAGAGCATCTTGTAGCCTGTCCTCTGCTTCACGTAATGATTTCTCAATCTTCCTTTTACAGTGGCGCCGCCAAGCTACTTGGATGAAACAAGCGGCCCATGTCCTCCATTGCAAGGAATAGTACCTGTAAAGATAAAAAGCAGTGGACAATACAGTTCATGAATTAACATTTGAGCCAATTGTCTTTAATTCATTACAAACTTTAAGGCTGAGATTAAGAATAAAACTTTAAGGTTCCATATGATTTCTATGCAGCACTATTCCATCAAAGAGAAGATAAAACACAAGATCAAGGATATGGGCAGGTAGAAACGTGATGACATGACCCTTACCTGAAAGTGTGCTGTATATGTTTGTTGTGAAGGCGTCGAAATTGGGAAGCAACAAGCTTCAAGTCATTAGCCATGAGAGCGAAGGCTTCAACTTCTGATATAGATTCTACTGTTCTCGTTGATATGGGAAGATTTGACGATGAGTTGGGCTCCAACGCCCATGTTAAGAGCTCCTCTCCACAGAAGTCACCAGCCTTGATCACGAAAGAGTTGAAGAAACCCGTTCTACCACCATTTGTCGTCATAGTTACAAGGTTTCCTCGCATAATGAATAGCATTTGATCCACTGGATCTCCTTCACGAATAATTGCGCTCTTCTCTGTATAAAGCACTGGCTTCAGCCCATCACAAAGTGCATCTAACAACTGCTCATCCATTGTCTCAAACATTGGCACCTGAAACAATCATAAACATGTTCATATATCTGGAGAAAAATTCCTAGGTGAACCTGGTCAAAGTGAACCAAGAAGAGACACGTAAGCAAGTTAAACACACTTTTGAAGCCTGTAATGAAATGGTGTTGAGCGTCTTTCTTGATGGCGAGATGGTTAAAAGCGACACTCACTTTTTTAAGTAAATCCAAGCAAAGGTGACGCTTTATGTCTCTTCTGAGATCTTTAGGAAGATTGCGGATTAATCTTTCCTCATCCACACCCCTGTTTTCTTGCCATTTGTAATGCTCATAACGTCTGATTCTTTCCCTCAAATGCTCAGGTAGCATACGGTGTGACATCCACCGCTCTGCATCCCGCCTCTTGATTCTCATTTCTTCAACTCTAACAGTTACAGATTGTAGATATTTCTGTAATCATATTCAACACAACCCAATAAGTCATAAAATGAGGGATTTTAATACTGCTAAATTTATAACTTTCAATACGATGAATACTTGGTAGTTGGTTCCCAATGGATTATATAGAACCATTAGATTCTTCCTCTAATTCCTCGCATTCAATATAGGAGCATGAGCCAATAGAAGCTCACTGAAATGGGGGGTATCAGTAAACCTCACAAATGTTTAGTGTATCGTGTCTGTGAGAAGACAGCTGGGAACTCTGATTTTACTACATGGTTCAGGTCAGTCTATTAGTTGGATGGTTCTGTAGAACATGATCTTATAATTCTAAAAAATAATCACCTGCATGTTTCCAATGAGTAATGAGAACAGAACCAGCCCAAAGATTGCGATGAAGCAAGCAAAGATGATCTCCCAGACATATGTACTTGTCTTGAGATTTTGTCCCAGAGAACTGCAGAACATAGGACAAAAATGTTGGACTTTTGGCGTGTTCTTTACTTCATATAGATGTCACACACATAAATGAATCCATAAAAACTTAAAGAGGCCTAAAACTAAGATAAGTATATAGATCTGGAGTTTA
>JANTPZ010002363.1:0-19581 GCA_025593235.1 Vachellia pachyceras
AAAAAAAAAATCTTAAGAACCGCAACAAAAATCGAGACAAAAGATATGAAGACACCCCATTCAATTCAAACAAAATGATCCTCACCGAAAATTCCAGAAATCACATTGTGACCACCAGGAGCTTGACCCCCTGACAATACCACACCAATCTTCAACTTCTTATCTGGCAGCACCGTATCAGAATCACTGGGCACCAACATTGCTGAAGGCTGCCCAAACAAGTTTGGAAACAGATTCGCAATTTCCTCTGCAAAATTCAACATCAATCAAATTCCAAAAAAATATTAACTAACCATCAAACGTTCGACAAAAATCAACATTTCATTTCAACTACTTGAGTGAACTCGACCAGTCAGAAACTAAAATTACCCAGAAATTGAACGGGGCGAATAGAAATTGATCGGCCATCACAGAATTTAAGCCCAAACCAAATCAAAGGAGAAGATACAGACCTGGGTGTCCCGCAGCGGAGCTTCGGGGACCATCAACAACATCGAAAGGATTTCTGAGAACGGAGGGAAGAGGAAGATCGTAGTCGATACGATTGGTTTGGACATCACTGTAGACGGAGGTGAGACGACTGGTGACGGAAGGAGTGGTGGACCCACCGGCGGCGAGGCCACCGTTTGGCATAAAAGATGGTGTCATTGTTGATCAGACCTAGCAGAGACGATCACAGTGACAGTTATCTCAGTGGGTAGGACGCGCGTCTTTATATAGATATATATATGAAAGTATGTAACTTGTCTGATAGCGATAGCGAAGGATAATAATAATCCAAGTACACAGACCAAACCAACCCAGAAATATGCGTCAAGTTCATATTTTTTTTAAGGAAGTTAAAATACGATAGTTATTCCTATTAGTTTTTTTCGAATGAAAGTTATTACTATCAGTTTATGACTAATGATCCACGTGTCTTGCAGATGATTTTACATGTTCAGGAATGAAGGTGAGAGATTCTCGCGATTCAGAGAGTTGGACCATCTCGTATTCAGTACGGTGTCAGAACGATGTTTGTTGAGTGTCAAAGATTAGAAAAACGGAGTACTGACTAACGAGCCCATAGTATCATTAGCTGCCTGTATAGAAGCTTTATGCTTATTGATGGTTCTGGTAAAAAGGAATAATGATGCTTAGCGATGATAATTAAAAATTCTAAAATAATGTTGCATTTTATCCTTTAGATTTTCATGAAGTTCCAATTTAATCAAAAGTTTAAAAAGATCCACCTTTAATCCTTTATTTTTAATGTTAAAAATGCTCCCTCAACAAATTCAAACCATATTTTTGTAATTGAGTGGTGTCAAAATATAATTATATTTAACTCTTTAACGTATTATTTTTATATTTTAAAATTTAATCATGTTATGTTGTTACACAAAAGCACTATCTAAATTTGTTAAGTTAATATTTTCTATTAAATTTATCTAACATCGCTAAAAAAGTGTATTTTTTAAATTTAAAAGATAAAATTGAAATTTCATAAAAATATAAAAAATCAAATTTATACTTTACCATCGAGCATTCTATATACCATGGAATGGGCAATGGTTTTCAAAGCTGTGTGAACAATAGATAACATTGTTAAATATTGAGTAAATTATTCCCTTCTGTCTTAAAATGTATGAATGAGTTAGATAATTAAGGAAAAATAGCATTTAGATCCATTCATTTATTATTTATATTATTAGGTCTAATTTTTCAATCAAATCTCAGTGCATAAATTTTTTAATTAAACAATTTATATGGATAAACTTTCAAAAATTTTTTTATAAAATTAAATTTTAAAATTCTAGTAAACAATTATTGATAATAAGAATCATGTAATAACAAGCATGAAAGAACTTTGACTAAAGTAAAAAGTTTAAAGTGGAGGGACTAAATTGTCCCTCACTTTTAACTAAATCATCGATTGATTAATTAATGATAAATTAATTTTTTAACTTTAATGTGTGTTTAAGAAATCCGTTGGAAGAGATGAGTTATAGATTTTGAGATGATTTTATAGATTTTAATATGATTTTCACGGGATTTAATATGATTTTTAGGAACAAGTGTTTCCCAAACATACACAGTAATATGGTGAAATGCATTTAAAATGAAAATATATCAAATATTATTATTGGGTTATCTTGGACCTCTGTTTTTTCCCACTCCATCAAGCAACCTATAAATTGAGGTTTTTATTAAGCTCGCAATAAGTGTGAGTCCATCTAGGGACAATACAAACTTTTAAGATGTATGAGGACCAACTTGAAAATGAGCCTAAAGTACAGGGATAAATGAATGAATTTTTCCTTTATATGAAGAGCTTATCCACAATTAAAAGGATAAGAATGTGAGATATTGAGTCATCGTAACGATGATGAGGTGATGAGTCATGATGACTCGTGGGTTCAAGTAGGCACATTGATTAAACAACTTTTTTACAATTATTGAATCTGTTTTTTCTAAAAACCACTGCCTTAACCTTATCACTGGTTGATTTGTAAAAATAATTCTCAAACCAGTGATTAATTAGTTGCAATTAATCAATATTGCGTGTGTAACCAAAACAATTTAGAACTATTGCATTTGTTACGTTCTTCTACAACTGCATGCAATTTCTCATACAAAACTAAGTAGTTCAAGAGTTCATTGTGACTGATTCACACAACAGAAGGTGATCGATGCAATTTTCATTGGCTCAAATAGTTATCGGGTCCGTTTGGAAAAACGGTAGAGAAGTACTTTTACGCAAACCGAGATAAATATGTGGAGGAAATTGTTTCATTTTCTGAAAAATACTGTTAAACATATTTTTAAGTAAGGGTTAAGTGTTTACAAACAAGTATATTACTTACTAGACTTGCTGATTAAAAATAAAAAACCTGTTTGATAATTAGTTTTTAATTGAATTTTTTTAATGATAGGAATGTGTTTTATAAAATTGAAAATTATAATTTTTAATCTTTTTTTATAATTTTCTTAATTTCCTTGTTTGATTCTGTCTTTTTTTAAATGTTTTTTATATCTGATTTTTTTAATTAGACATTGTGCTGATTGCCTGTAATGAATGCCCTTTGGGCTTTGTACTGATCCATGTCAAAGTAACAAGCCCAATTCTAATGATTTTTTGACCGTAGCCCAATTCTTCGTCAATGATGCCGCTATGCTTTAATTATACTTTCTCAATAAATCTTCCCGTAGGTTTAAGGTTTAGGGTTTATCACAACTTGACAAAATAATATTTGGGTTTCCACTGAAATAGATGCTCATATTTATTGCTTGACAATTCTTCAAACATGATTGTCTTCGATAGAATTATATTTATACTTAGGAACAAAAAATAAATCCTTCCTTCTATTATTAATTACTGGTTTACTGCTGTATTTGAAACTATGAAAAGCATTCCTGTGATCTAATCTTAAAACCCTTAATTGGGAAAAATCTCCCACTATGTGTGTGTGTGTTTATATTGTCATCACTTAGAATGCTTAATAAAGCCTTAAAGCAGGTGTTTTGAGGTTCCAACTGAAGCAAAGCGAAAGTGTTGCATTTGAGAAATATTGTTTGTTTGGTGGAGCGTTTGAAAAAGCCAAATGCATATTCAACAGTGTTTTTTCGCAAAACGAGATAATCGATCTCCTTCACATATTTATCTCGACTTGCGTAAAAGTACTTATCTACTGTGTTCCCAAACGGAATCTATAAAAAAAAAGGAAGACATGCAGCCTGTACTGTGATTGCCTAAGGTTATAATTACATAGGTGTTTAGTGTGAGAGGACAGGTAGGCTTTAGTTTAATGAATGAATGGTGATAAATTATTATAATGTGATTTTGGTCCTATGCTTAATTAAGCAAGTGGCTTGTACTGAGAAACGAGGTTCATATTTCTACTTTCTAATCAGTACTGCTTATAAGTGAAGTGAAGTGAAGTGAAGTGAGGAAGGAGACTTATGTAATGAGTGTTAATCACATGCTAATCACTCAATCGCACTCTCTTGTTTTGTGTACTTGATCCTCTTTTTAATTAGCAAATGACGATATCTCATAAAGAGATTCTTAATTAGCTGTCTTTGTAATCTTTGTCTGATTTCCTCCATCATTCCACTTAACCACCCTCTATCACCTAACAAGCACAAGCTATGATTAATCTGTTAATTAATTAGTTATAAACTAATTAACTAATACACTGTATAAGAGCTAAAATGCTAAATAACTAATATATGGATTGAATGTTGATGACTTAAAATGTATTTTATTTTTAATCACTTAAAATATTAAACTATTTAATTATTAGAGTAGTTTACGTTCAATATTTTAATTTTTATCACCATCATTATAATTATTTTATACCTACTTATAATTGTGCTATAACTAGGCTTGAAGCAAAAGCTGATCAACAATAATACCTAGCGATAACATAAATTTTTTTTTAAAGCAAGTGTTCAAACTTCAAACCACATTCACTTCATCTAGTCATCCTTGATTTGATGGAATAATGGCTGAAAACAGATTTCCAGTAATCTAGACATCCTTTTGCCATAATTATTTATTTTCCATGTTCAAATTAGGAAAATGGGCCATATATGTAATGCTTTTTGTGATCCTTTTCCTCACAATTAGGCAAAGTATTCTAAATCAAAATCAATTAGTTACAATATGCATGGCACAAATGATTGAGTGTATTGTATTTATTGAAGTTATAGTAAAAACATGTGTCTTGTATGGAATCTGAGAAATTAAACATTTTATTAATTAGTTGCTTCTGAATATTATGACTCATTCATAAATTTGAGATATCCCTTGATCAGTTGATTGAAATGCTGAAAAATGATTGTGCTTTTGATCTCTCTCTTTCTCTCTGACACACCATACGAAAAATAAAAACTCTAATAAACTAAACTATATGTGAAACATGAACAATGCAATTCATTTTTTTTTAAAAATCCTTTACAATGTGTGAAATAACCTAAGCTAATTTCTTTATAGAAACATGCATTCACTTTATGTTTAATTACTTAAATTATTAACTCGTACAATAATTGTGCTATAACTAGACTTCATAATGTTCCTAATTACATAATTAATAATAATATAAACCACTCTTTCCAAAATTAAGCACAGTGTGCTTGAGATGCCTAGCCTTATAGGACACACACACACTCTCCTTTTCTTTCCAAATTAATCGTACTTTTTAAAATAAAGCCATGCCTGCCACCTATTAGTTAGAACTTGAAATCATGATTAGTTGAGTTAAACACAATCATATTTCTGAATTAAACTATCACTAGATGTTTCCCATCTGCCTGCCAAGCAAGCTCTTTATAACCACTTTGAAATGCTTTGAACATGGAAACACAATGATTCAGTGTTGAGACCCACTTGTGATGAATGATAATCAGATACAGATAATTATTTGCTTAAGTTATTGCCATCTCTTAGTTTGCAAAATCCAAATCTTTATCTTCCTCTCTTAATCTCCGCTTCATTAATTCTTCCCTCTCTCAATAATAATGAAACCCTCGAGACAGCAACGAGTCTGCAAGGCCTTGTGTTGCAGCTGTAACTGCAGACTCAGTGTTTCTTCTTCCTCAGAATTAGAACCAGAAAGCAGAAGTTCTTCTTCATCAGCCTCTCATAGGTTCCCTTCTGTTTCAAGTTTAGCTCATGCCATGGTCCAAGAGCGGCTTGATCAAATGATAAGAGATCAGAGGGAGAGATCAACGAGGCTTCACCATCATCATCGTCAGCAGCAGCAGCAGCAGCAGCAGCAGCATCAGAATCTGCAGAAGCCAAGAAGAAGAGATGAAGAAGAAGCTGGAACCAAGTTTGTGGTGATGTTGGCAATGGAGAAGAGTTCTTATGATCCAAGAGAGGATTTCAGACAGTCCATGGTAGAGATGATAATGGCGAATCGGCTTCAAGATGCTAAAGAGCTTCGGAGTCTGCTAAATTATTATGTTTCAATGAATTCACAAGAGTACCGTAGTCTTATACTTGAGGTCTTTCATGAGGTTTGTACTAATCTCTTCTTATCATCATCCTCATCACCATGTAAATGCCAATATTGGTAACAAATAATTGCCAATTAAATTCATTTGCCACAAAGCTTCACTTTTGCAAGCTCGGCTCTGTGATTCTGTGAACATCGGCCTATATCAGTGAATGTTAAGAGCACAATATAAAGGGAGAATTCGTCCTCCAAAAACTAGCCTATTAGTAAATATTAGACGCACAAGTCTAAAGAAAGAGTCTATCCATCTCAAAAACTAATAGTATGTTGGGTGAGAGAGTCCTTTAAGCTTATAAACCGGATTTTTACTTATGAGGCCTCAATATGGAATATTAAGTTACATTTTCAGTGTATATATCTCACTTTTGACATATGTAAATAGATTCTTTAAATATAAGTTGCATCAATTATATATTTGAATAATGAATAGCAATATCTCACACTTTAAGTATTTCGTCTCCAAATTTGCTGCAGTGGTTTCATTGAACTTCATGTAATTAGGCGTCTATTTAATTCTTTTACTCATGTAAACCATATTTTGATGTTAGAGAAGTTTAAAAAAAATTGGAGTTTGTTTATTTTAGCAATGAGAGAATAGACTAAGATTTCGAGAATATATTTAGTTGTAATATATTTATAAAATTGATTTGGGGCATAATTGAAAAGCAAATTAAAAACCATGATTAATCTCACATAATTAATTGATCATTAGAGAAGTCTACCTCAAATCGTTAAAGAAATGATATATGAACTGAAACAATTACGAGGAACAAATTTTATTTCACTAGACTTATGACAAAAATTATTACATCATGAATTGAAGGGATCAAATCAGAGTTTAACCATCCCCCTGAGAATTAATCATCATGCATGGAGCTATTAATGTCTAGAGAGAAACCAAATCACAACAAATATTAATGATTAAAATATATGTGATCATGTTCACTTGTTCATCCCCATTGCATCCTTCACTGCATCAGCAGCTCCTTGTGCCTTAGCCTGCATCTGCTGGCCAGCCTACACAGGAATAACACAAAAGCTTACTTTATAACTATAAACACTACATTTCTCTGCCTAATATGTTGCAATGAGACAGAAGAATAAGAAATGAGTGGGCATTGCGTGTGTGTGTGTGTGTGTGGGCATTTTGTGTGTGTACATGTGTGTGTCTGTAATTTCATGTCCACATTGTAACTGATGAGAAAAACACAACTCAAGTCGATAACTTAAGATATGAACTATTAATGGGAGAAGGTAACCTCTTGCACGGATTCTTTGGCAGATTGAGCAGCATTGCTAACCTTGTCCATCATGTTGCTAGCCTTCTCCTGCAATAATAATACCCACAGAATCATGTATATGTGCGGTGTGTACGTATCTACACACACACACACACACACACACACTTTTATACTTGCGTCATTAAATCAAAAGGACTTCTCAAAATCCATCAAACTTCACACAGAGAGAGAGAGAGAGAGAGAGAGAGAGAGAGAGAGAGACCTGAGCTTGGCCCTTGGCTTGTCCAGCATTGTAGATTTGTAGGCCATTTTGTTCTGGGAGTCCATTTTCTTCTTCTTGAGTATGTGAAATAAGCTGATATAAGGTACTGGAGATGGAAAATAATTATAATTAAGTAGATCGTGTTGCGGATTAACCTCCCAGTGCACTCATATATATAGAGACTCACGTGCGTATTTTTCTGATTTTGGTAACTCGGATTGGAACAATTCAACTCTCTTTTTACAAGGTTTCGATGACAAATGGCATTTGTGTTCTAAGAATGTGGCGTTGACCCTAAAATATGTGGAACAGATTAACTAATTATAATGCGATGCCACCACGTGCACTTGGTTATGTTTATGTACAACTATTTTATTTTTTTAATGAACCATTATTTTTTTTAAAAAAATTGTTTGATAATGAAACTAGCTGGTAAAATTTTCATCAAGGGGTAGCGCGTTGGATTATAGCTAGTATACCGAACAATACCAGAATTTTTATTTATTCATTTATTATTTTTTAGAATGAGAATTGAGGGGAGTTTAGAGAGTTTATTGTCAAGCTTCAAAACTTCAAAGAGATGACCTATATATGAAATAAATTAAATTAAAAGGGGGTGGGGGGGGGGTTATGCATAATTTTATGAGCACAAGAGACCCCAGGGCATACCTGGAGCTTGTCAATAATAATATTAAACCCTCTTTGGAGCTTTCATTCAGCAATATTGAAGCATTACAACCCCTACAAATCAAAATAATATACACAATAAAATCATAATTTAAGAATTAATACAATGTTTGATCTTATAATTATCCCCTTTAATTTTATTTTTGGTCTATCAAGTTTCTTTTTGCTTAATATGTTTAGTTTAATAAAGGTTCGAACCATTTTATCTTTAGAGCTATGGAAACGTATGACTTGAAGTTATAAGGATCAAAATCATAACTGTAACAAATTTTAAGGATAAAATATTTTATTAATCTAATACTACTCCCGTTCCTTAATATAAAACATATTTAACTTTTGCTTGGGAGCTTAAAGAAGCTAAATATACTACCTAAAAATATTTATTTATATATATAATTAGTTTATATATCAACTTATAAGTAAGATCAGTTAATTTAGAGAAAACAATAAATATAATACCTTTAAGTAATGTATTTAACTTCTTTAGAGCTTGTTTAACTTTCCATTCTGAAACCTAAGTTTGGTTTCAAAACCTAGATTTTACCCCAAAACTTAGTTTTGTCCAAGTACTCACATTTTTCAGAAAATCCATTTTCAATACAAAACCTTGATTTGAAACATTGGTTTTGAGAAATCAATTTTCTTGTTAAATAACACATTTTCTCCTAATAAATTTTCTCTTTCCTACTTTTTATTTTTTTCTCTTTCTTTTTTTCCTACCTAGTTTTTACCTCGAACTCCGTGAAAGCAAATAACTTCCCAAACACAATCTTTTAAAACCTAGGTTTTGCCTCGAAATTTGTAAAAATAATTCTCCAAAACCTATACAAAACCTAGGTTTTACCTAAAAATTTGTAAAAACTATTCTGAAAAGGATTCTTAAAAAAGCCTTTAATCTTCTCAATAGAAGTCAATTAGTTTTTATATTAAGGGAGTGAGGTAGTATTAAAGCTATATCTCTTTCAATGGTATTACACACATATATTGCCATGGCAATGGCGTTACATTATATTTCGTAGTTTGGAAGCAATCATGAAAATTAAGGCGCTATAATTAAATAAGTAATTACTAACTTTGAATTCAAGTTAACTTAAGTGAATTTAATCAGTAATTTAAAATATTTGAAAACTATGAAATATTCATTTTCAAATCAGATTTTAGCAAGTAATAAATATTTATTTTTCCATAGTTAAAATATTTAATTATTTTGAAAAAAAATTGAAAAATAAGGAAATCAATAAAGCCAAATTTTTAAAAATTTAATTATATCGGTATTTTATGTATATAAAAATATATCTAACCAATAAAATCATGGAGCGTATTGGATTAAACGTTGGCCATAGGGTTTCAAATGTTGATGAGTGACCTTAAAGGCAAGTGGTCAAGGGTGGTTTCATCAATGCATGGTTAAAACTGATTTTATTAATTTACAATCTTTCACATTTAGGCCACATGTCTTAGGGAAAAAACATTATTCTAGAGCTCGTAATGTGAGTCAGCTTGTAGGTTACATATTGGCTTGTTGAGCAGGTTAAAATAACCTATTTGCTGGTGAGATGAAATTTAGCCAACCTAATCTACATAGTGGTTTTTTCCAATGATTTTTTTTAATTTTTTTTAAAAAGTGAAACATGATTTGAAGCTAAAATACATTTTTCAAGAAGTATAAATTAGAAAAAATACAAATTTAAATATTCTAAGATGAAAATAGGAGGCAGGCAGAGTTTGGATTTTTTTACCTTTATTTTTATTTAAAAATTAAAAAAATAGGTCAGCCTTTAAGTTGTCAAAATGGTCTTGTAATTTTTCAATTCAACCCACTATATTTTGCTAAGTTAGGTTCAACTTATATTATCTACTCTAATTGCTCGCATGGCAAAATCTATTCCAAATTCTTTTCAACTCCTTTTACAACACTTTGGGAAAGAAGAAAATTTTGAGACAAGTAAATCTGCATAGGGAGAAGAACAGAGTTTGGTATTGCCAGTACAAGAGCCCAAATAACCAGGCCTTTACAGGAGCAAATATTTCATAGGATAGCTATCCATATTGAATAAAATTAAATATCACAAATTTTCTGCTTTGTCTTATCATTATCTCCCTCCCTAAGAACACCTGAGATAAGATTAATCATTATCTCCCTCCCTAAGAACACCCGAGATAAGATTAGCAACTAGACCAATTCCTTTTCAAAAAAGGCATTCAATGCTCAGATTTCCTAGCAAGGGAGGCTCATCAATGCTCCGAAGAGATGATGATTCTTCAGGAGCCCTATTCTGGTTCATCAGGATGATATGTAGAAGTGCTAGTTGGCTAGAAAGTAGTCTCAAATTTTAGCTTGCCATTGTATATTTAAAAAAAGAAAAGAAAAGAAAAAGCTCAAGACTTATGAGTCAACACTACCGTGCGTGTGTTAGTTACTTCTTTGGATTCATTTTTTCCTCTGTAGTTACTCGTAAATAAACCAAGGTCCCTGTGATGACTAGACTGACGAAAGATTTTAAGACCAAATCCTGAAACATCATATCACTCAACACCGTCACCAAAAAATTATAACAGCTCTGTAAAATTTCAATCTTGCACAATTGTAAAAAGAGAACAGAGACTCGTATCAGCTTTAAATTAAAAAGGGAAAACAACGAACAAATTTCTATACACATCAAAGCTTCATAACTTCGATGCCTCACTATCCAAGCAACTACACAGGGACCAGAAAAACCTTCATTGAGCAGAATGCTTGACAACTACTTCTGCAGATAGAATTGAATCCCAGTCCATCTCTGCTTTGTACTATAGCTTCAATTTCTCTCAATGCTTCTGCTTTGAATCACTGTCAGTTTCAATGAGCTGTCAGGCTTCTCGAGATTGAACAGACTTTCCACGCTGCTTCTCATACTGTTGTCTCAGTTCCTCTAAACGCTTAGATACCTGGAAAGCATCAAAACTTGGACATATGAACACACACTCCTAGGACTTTCTCAATTCATCACTAAAACAAAGAATGCCACAAAAACCATTGAAATTTCTCCATATGCACTCTATTTTCTAATTGCTAAACTCATTAATGAATGCCAGATAAATTGGAAAATGACCATTTCTGGAGCTTTGAACAACAAGGTGAAGATCAATGCTGGATGATCACATCCACCCATTATCAAGCAAACAGTAACAGCGTCTTACATACGCAAGTAACTTTTACAAATAAAAACCTTTTGGAAGTTAAAAGAAGCAAAATTAACCATGTAATGTATATTGTGTTCAAGATCCCTGCAAGGGGGAAAAGGCTTAAATGAGGATGTCAACGAGTGGACAAGATAAAGCAGAAAAACGAAGAGAACCTTGAAGGAATAGGCCAATGGTAATAATGTGTCAGGATACATAGCATCCTCAGGGAAATTACGCAAGGCATGTATCAGTTTCTCGAAAGGCAATTTTATCTGGTAATTGAACCAGAGAGTTAGCACTTTTGTAGTGAGCAAACAGAATTCACAAGGTTACATGCCACTCACCAAGTCATCATGGCAATACTTCAGTAGGGCCAAGCCAACTTTGAAAACAATTACAACGCCCTGACAGACAAAAATGTCATCGTCACCATCATCATCTTCTTCATGCATAATATAGTAATTATTACAAACTTGGTTCTATTAAGAGTAATCATTGCTAACCTCGTTCAAAAAGACATCCCAGATTCTAAGAGCCAAATGGAATGGAAAGGAGTATGAAAACACGGTTATGAACCACTGGCTTGCATACATGCTAGGATTTATCATTTCGTTGGCAAAATGGTCTCCCAACTTTGGCAGGTTCTCCCTCACCAAGTGTTCAAACTGAAAGAAATACTGTTGTACCAGAGGCAGTCCTGCCTACATTAAAAGGAGAACAACCACATGAAAAGAACGCTCATCTCATTGAAGAATAGTACATTATAACAACAAACAATATGCTATACATCCAACAATTTCCAAATAGGTATATCAGGGATGTGACATAAAAAAGGCTAAGGACTGTAATGTGAACTTTATTAGAATGATTAGTGGTTGGTGAATATGAATTCATACAAAGACATAGTTACCAGATACAAGCCCTCCATTGGGGCATGAACAGCTCCTTTCAGCAATGCCACCAACAGCCAAAATGCATCCTCCTCGCTCATATATAAAAGTAATAGACCAGCTAAGAACCCCATTCCCTGAATTTTTTAAAAGGTCAATAATTTGCTACAAGCAACCAAAAAAAAGTGATGAGATCAAGATTTGAACCTGAACATATCCAACGTTTCTGTCAAAGACTGAGTACGCCTTCAGGACATTGTAGAGCGACCGCTGCCCAGGTCCATGCCTTTGTTGGAAGAACACGTGTGACGGGAAGGTACGGGAAATATCTCTAATTATATCTAGCTCAGAGGCTGATGTTTCATATATCACTAGTTGCTGTGAAGGGCATAATATCTTGTAAATGCAAACTCAAGTGTTCGCATAATTGTATAAAAAAGGACAAACGCTTTGCATAAATTGATCACTAATATTCATTAACCAATTATACTTGCAGAACTAAATAGTCATTTACACACTAAATAACTCAGACAGCTCAACACTACAGTAAGTACTGACCATGGCAATATAGAATAAGGTGTATGAGATCATCTTAATAAAGAAAGGGATTACCTCGTAAACTCCAGGATTCATCAGTAATAGGTCCCGACTTCCTGATATCAACTGCCAAACGAGGCCCCTTAAACAATCAGGAATTCCTTTCCTTATACGCCTTTTGACAACATGAGGCTTTTTTCTTACATAATGCTTCCAGTCACTCCCACCGACCCCAATCATCTTCCTCCATTTTCTTACCCTTTTCTCCTCCTTGACTCTGATGAAGATAGATAATAGTAAAGGTAAGGACCTTGTGGAAACTTCGAATTTTATTCATTCTCTGGAAATGGAAAAAGTTTGTGGGAACAAAATACCTCTCATACTCATTTGCTGACCTACTCTTAACAAAACCATCAGAAGAGGTATTAGCATCCTGTTTTACAAAACCAAATCTGTCCACTGCTCTTGGTGAAGGAACTGGACCTGGTTCATGATCATCTAATCTTTTCTTTTCCATTTAAGAACCAAAAACTAGCTCTTCGAAATCACAAGAGAACTGACATAGCATGCTTAATTAAACGTTATGATGAGGAAAACCTGACAAGCAAGATATAAATTGATGAAGATTCAATGACAATAACAACCTTTAATTAGCTATCACAAGTAATGGAGAATTTCATTTATGCAGAAAGAAAAATGCATGCAATGAGAAGACTAGTTATTTTTTTTTTATTATCAGAGCCAAGCAACTAATAGCGACTTTCCTCAGTCAACCAACCATGCAAGCATTCCAATGATGTCAAAAACAATAATAAGCAGAGAGGATCCCACACATTTGCACGGAACCGGAGATGAGCTATACTGTTAAAAGTCTGGCTCCTTATAAGTATTAAATTTTCTTTTGATGATGATGACAACGACTGCTACTGAGGTAACTTGCAGTAAATTAGGCTTAAAAAACATATTTATCTACTCCATGCATCAACTAACAAAGACTTTCAATTCCAACTCTTTTACATCATTAAAGAAAGCAACAGAAAAGTGCTCCAAGAAATAAAAGCAATAAAAAAGAGTCAACAAGAGCATATAGAGACTGAGCTTATGTAACTGAAAGATAATACACATACTTTATCCATTAAAATGCAATATTTCAACTTTGTATTTAGCAATTAGCACCGTGTAAACAAAGACAAAATCCCATCCTTAAATTTAAGTTGAAATAGAATGACTAATAAACCAGCAAAAGTAATTAAAGGTAACACATCTATAGAATCTAAGTGAGCATATAAACTGAAGATTAAAGGCCCATCAGCCTTGCAAGAATATCCATGCAATTAATTTGCATTATTAAAATAACAAAAGAATGGAGTCGAAATTTGACTTGATACCCATAGTGCAGAAACAGTTGAGAGAATTAATCTTCATTTAGCAGATTTCCCCCCCCAAAGACATTGGGCGGACTTCGTGTGGGAATGAAGATATATTTCTTCAGGATAAATTTTGTTGTATTGCAAAGTAACTGACAAAAGAAAGTGAAACAAGCTAGGCACAACTTACTTCCATTGAACCAATATTTGTTTTGACAATCAAAATGGTAACAATAACTTCAAATGGAACCGGGGTTCTTTGATGTTACATGAAATCCACAAAGCCGAAATTTTAAGAGAATCGAACTAAAAAGACAAGAAAGAATACGAACGAAACAAACTAATAATCCAGGAAACAGATAATTTCAAAAGTCAAAAATATTTGCCGGCTATCACATTGTTATCTACTTAGAGCTTGAAATTTTTCTTTACAGGGTAGAAAAAACTCTCATTTGCCTTCTGTCAACCCAGAAAGCCAGTAAGCATACCTTTAATCCGTAGCAACCGAATGCCGAATCCTAGATATAAATAATCATTTCTGGCCAATGTGACCAACTCTCAAGCATTTTGTTCCAATATGAAAATTTTCATATTCCAGAAAAGGGGAAGTAAAAAACTGGCAACAAAATTTTCAATCCTTCTAAATAAAGTTGCCATGTTGGAGTATGAATATACCAGCTTTAAAGTTCTATGATGGAAATGGGATTCCCATAAATGAAGCCTGGATTAGTTTCATTTATAATTTAACGCCCACGGTTGCAATAGTGAAATTAACCTCCGACATAAACAACCAAGATAAAACCTAAGAACAACAAGAATACAAGTGTCCACGAAGTAAATGTAGAGGTAGGCTTACCTGATTGCAATTGGAGAAATCGCTGATTCGGTGGACGCCCTTTTCAGAGAATTTCAAGCAGAAGATGTTGATTCTGCCGATATTCCACGACCTTAACAAAGCCTTCAGTGAAGAGGTAGACGCCGCGGACGGCCCGCAAAAACCTCGACTTCTGCTATTAAAATGGATTTTTTCTCACGGAGATTCTTTTTCTTGTAACAGAATTTTTTTTTTCAGCTGATACATGAACCTAAGATGTGTGATGGTTTTAAGTTTTAAAATTTTTAGAAACAGAAATTAATTTGTATTTTTAATTTTTTTATTTTAGGTTATTTTGGTTTCTAATTTAAAAAAGGTGTTGTGAATTAGAAATAGGTAAGGTAGGTCAAATCAACTATGCTACTATAATAAAATAATTATAAAAAATAAAAAAAATTGAAATACAAATATAAAAATGATAGAATTAACATTAAGTAGTACCGATAATGAGGGCCAGCCCGCTAACCCCTCCCCTATTGGCAGGCTGCCAACATATATATATATATTTTATTTTTTAAAAATTAAATTTCTTTTTTGCTTTTTTCCCAATTTTTTCATAAGATTGTATAATCATATCATATTAATTGACTCATATGATTCCTTTTCTACTAATAAATTTTCAATAATGACTTTTTTCATGTTTTAAAACAAAAATATAAATATTAATGTATTGTTATAATTTTAAATATAATATTATAGAAAGTTGATATGAAAAATAAAATATTATATACTATTTTTAAATGTATTAAGTATTATTTATCATACTTTGAAAAAATATTGAGATGAAAAAGGTAAGAAAAATATATAATATATTATTTTTAAAATATTTTTTTTAAAAAAGACGTGGGGAGCTAGAGCCAACCCGCCGCTTGTAATAAAGGCGAGACGAGGATTGGGGTTAGAGTCAGCGGAGGCTGGATTCGTTATCGATTCAGGTGATGTGGGTGGGCTCGGATTTGTTGTGGGTGCCAATGGCAGAGGAGGAGTAGGATTCAAATAAAGTAGAATTAGAGTCGGAGGGGTGGAACCGGAGCCAAAGTTGGGAGTGTGAGAGGTAAAATTGGGGACGAGGAAGGTGATGACGGTTGAGTGAGAGATGATAAAGAGGTAAGGAGAAATGTGGTTGGGAAGGGTAATAAAATTTTCAAAACTAAAACTAAAATTTGAAAACCTTTTTTTGTGGTTTTCAAATATGGATAAAATCTGTTTTGAAATTGTGTTAAAAACCAACTCAAACCCATTTTTGCCGAACACGTTTTGTTTTTAAAATTACATTTTAAAACCAAAAATAAAAAACTCAGCATCACCCCGAACGGGCCCTAAATTTAAGATAGTTTCGTTTGATTGCAGAGCAAAAAATATATTCTATAATGGTGAAAAAACAAAAAGCTTTTCTATCGAAAAGATTTCACGACCAACAAAATTGCAGTTTGTTTTTCGTTAAACAGAGTGAAAAGTGAAATGTCGTGTTTGGTGATGCATTCGGTTTTAATGTGTTTTTTTATAATTCTTTTTATAATTCAGATACAAAGAAATTTCTGTATTTAATCTAATTAAATATTATGATTTTATAAAATACTACTGTTTTCCGGTCAATTTTATATTTTTATTGAATGTTCATGTATTCTGATGAATCAGGGTCACCTAAAACACTCCATTTAATTACCAACAAGTCACTTGGTTAAATTTAATTAAATTGGTAAGGACGTTCAATCAGTATATATAAAGTCTTAAGTTCGAGTCTGAATGCAACAACGTTAAAATTTGTTAGGAAAGCTTACCACTTGAAGGATCTTACAAGTGTTAGACCTGATTAATCGATTGCTTAGATACCTAGTAACAGAAGTTTAGAAAAAGTATCAATAGCATGCCATTCTTATTATATATATTTTTTGGAATGTATACCCAAGTTTTATGAGTATTTTTTTAATGTATAGGAGAGTTTTGAGTAATAATTTTTTTAGGCAAAACTTTAAGCTTCTTCAATTAAAAAATCACTAACTTTTTAAACAACCGTTATAAAAAAATAAGTCAAATTTAAAATTGGGAAAATGACGGAAAAAATACCTCGAAAATAGTGAATTTTAGAAAGGTGATTCAAAATTTTAAATCCCAGACAGATGATAATACCTCACGCGTCTTTACCCAAGTTTAAAGGAAATGTCCTCACTGCCCCTGAAACAGCAGCCTTCAGTACCTCGCGCGTCTTCACCCAAGTTTAAAGGAAATGAAGTGATGGATTCGATTAACTTCTTATCTGATTCGATTAAGTATTTCTAAAACACCGTATTATTGCACGGTTTAGAAAGCATACATTCTGAATCGATTAGCCTCATTATTTGAATCGAATCAGCCTCATTGTTAGAGTGGGAAAAACGGTTTATAAAGCTGAAAGTTCAAAATGATGTAATTTCCTCATCTCAACTCCAAAATTGACAAATGACCTATCATTGAAAAGATCTTTGAGTCTAGTTTCTAATGGAATAAGTTTCACATCCATTGGATTAGTATTTTGAGAGATATGATAAAAAAACCAAACATGGGTCAGGAATATGTATATTTCAGATATATGTTCGGTTTTTTTTATGATATCTCTCAATCCAGATCTTTAATTGATATGATACCTATTCCATTTGAACCTAGACTCAAAGGGTTTTCCAATGATAGGTCATTTGTAAAATTTGGAGCTAAAATGAGGAAGTTACAACATTTTGAATTTCAAGCTTTCTAAACCGTTTATAAAGAGTAGGGTCATTCGAATGAGCTTTTTTCCATTCGAATGAACTTTCTAAACCGAATTTTCCCCCAACAGTTTAGAAAGTCCCCTCCAAAGGTGTAGAAAGTCAAATTTCTACACCGTTGGGGGAAAATTCGGTTTAGAAAGTTTATTCGAATAGAAAAAAAAGCTCATTCGAATGAGTTTACTCTTTATAAACGGTTTAGAAAGCTTGAACTTCAAAATGCTATAACTTGCTCATTTCAACTCCAAATTTGACAAATGACCTATAATTGGAAAGCCCTTTGAGTCTAATTTCCAATGAAACAAATTTCAGAATGATATGATTTCTGATTTGAGAGATATTGGAAAAAAACCAAACATGTATCAGGAATACGTATATTCCAGATATATGTTCGGTTTTTTGATGAAATATCTCAATACAGATCTTCAATTGATATGAAACCTATTCCATTTGAAACTAGACTCAAAGATATTTCCAATGATAGGTCATTTGTAAAATTTAGAGCTAAAATGAGGAAGTTACAGCATTTTGAATTTCAAGCTTTCTAAACCGTTTATAAAGAGTAGGGTCATTCGAATGAGTTTTTTTTCCATTCGAATCTAAACTGAATTTTCCCCCAACGGTTTATAAAGTCCTCTCCAAAGGTATAGAAAGTCCACTTTCTTCACCGTTGGGGAAAATTCGGTTTAGAAAGTTCATTCAAATGGAAAAAAAGCTCATTTGAATGAGTTTACTCTTTATAAAAAGTTTAGAAAGCTTGAACTTCAAAATGCTGTAACTTGCTTATTTCAACTCCAAATTTGACAAATGACCTATAATTGGAAATCCCTTTAAGTCTACTTTCCAATGAAACAAATTTCAGAATGATATGATTTCTGATTTGAGAGATATTGGAAAAAAACCAAACATGTATCAGGAATACGTATATTCCAGATATATGTTCGGTTTTTTGATGAAATATCTCAATACAGATCTTCAATTGATATGAAACCTATTCCATTTGAAACTAGACTCAAAGATATTTCCAATGATAGGTCATTTGTAAAATTTAGAGCTAAAATGAGGAAGTTACAGCATTTTGAATTTCAAGCTTTCAAAACTGTTTATAAAGAGTAGGGTCATTCGAATGAGTTTTTTTTCCATTCGAATCTAAAACGAATTTTCCCCCAACGGTTTAGAAAGTCCCCTCCAAAGGTATAGAAAGTCCACTTTCTTCACCGTTGGGGAAAATTCGGTTTAGAAAGTTTATTCAAATGGAAAAAAAGCTCATTTGAATGAGTTTACTCTTTATAAAAGGTTTAGAAAGCTTGAACTTCAAAATGCTATAACTTGCTCATTTCAACTCCAAATTTGACAAATGACCTATAATTGGAAATCCCTTTGAGTCTACTTTCCAATGAAATAAATTTCATAATGATATGATTTCTGATTTGAGAGATATTGGAAAAAAACCAAACATGTATCAGGAATACATATATTCCAGATATATGTTCGGTTTTTTGATGACATCTCTCAATAAAGATCTTCAATTGATATTAAACCTATTCCATTTTAAACTAGACTCAAAGAGCATTCCAATGATAGGTCATTTGTAAAATTTGGAGCTAAAATGAGGAAGTTACAGCATTTTGAAGTTCAAGCTTTCTAAACCGTTTATAAAGAGTAGGGTCATTCGAATGAGCTTTTTTTTCCATTCGAATGAACTTTCTAAACCTAATTTTCCTACAACGGTTTAGAAAGTCCCCTCCTAACGGTGTAGAAAGTTCACTTTCTACACCGTTGGGGGAAAATTCGGTTTAGAAAGTTCATTCGAAT
>JANTPZ010002364.1:0-17189 GCA_025593235.1 Vachellia pachyceras
TGTCTTTTGAGTTAATTTGATATTATGCTCCAATGAAATGATATATGGATTTTCTATTCGAAAAACGTTCTGTGGGACTAGTGATTTTGGAAAAATATTTTTATATATATGAAAAGAGATTGATGGGTGGCTACGGTTACATCCACGAGAGAAAGACCGTTAGGTGGCTACGGCTGCACTGAAACGGACCATATCAGATACATGAGATGCTGATGGGTGTTAAAACTGCATCTACATGAGGAAAAACGTGAGGTGTTATAGCTGCACCGAAGCGGATTGTTAGGTGGCTATGGCTGCACCAAAACGGATGGATCTGGTTAAGGAAGCATTGGTGGGTGGCTACAGCTGCATCCATAGGAGCAACACCGTTAGATGGCTACGGCTGCACTAAAACAGATCATATCTGATTACTGAGATATTGGTGGGTGGATACGACTGCATCCACAGGAGCAACCTACGACTGCATCCATAGCAGCAACATGTAATATCAATACTTTTACTTTAATTTAAATAAAGGCTAAACCGGCAGTTTTGAGCTGAGTTAAAGCCCAGAGAAAAGAAGTACAGAAAAAGAAGAAGTTAATGGATCAGAAAGATCACGGTAAATTAGTTCCAATGCATTGGAATTCGTTAGATATAAAGGCCAGGGACAAGAAAGTTATTAGGCATAAAGGCCAATGACAAGAAGGTCATTAGACATAAAGTTAAGGATATGAAGGTTATTTACATATAAAAGGCTAAGGACACAAAGGTTATTAGGCGTAAAGATTAAGGGCAAGAATCGAATTTTAAAAGAAAATTAAGGGTATTTTGGGAAAATAAGGAAAAAATCTAATGGTATTTTGGTCATTTGACAAAGTCAAAAGTCAAAGTTGACTAAGATATCATAAAAAATTTCTACACTAGAGTAAACTTTCTACACTCGAGTATTTATTCCAAACTTCTAAAATGAATTTCAAATAGCACTAAAGTATAGTTTCTTACACTCAAGTATTGAGCAATATGAAAAGTTTCCTAAACATCCTCATTTGACATAATCCATACCTACTGTTATAAGTGTTTGACCATTTCATTTAGCAATAGGGTATGGGTCTCTAAAGACTTCGTCTGCATTCAGCTCAATGGATTAATCTTCTTAAATAAATGCTTGTTCCTTGTCAGAACTTCAATGGGCAATTTCACAATGGTTGTTCATATTTTTCAACAAATATATATTGTTAAAACAAATCACAAGTTTGAGAGATAGAACACAAGGGCCAAAGCCCAACGGAAAATACGATTCTCCTCTCTAACAGTTAAGAAGAAGCAACAAATGGAGGAAAGAGATGAAGTATATAGGTCACCAAGTACAATACTTAGAGTGTGGATTTGAGGAAATCATATAACAACATTAGCACTATGATATTATACTTCTCTATGAGCTTCAGTGTTAACATAATCCGTTTCATAGAGTGAAGCCCTAAGTAATCATCCCCAACTTCTTAGAGTAACTTAGGATAGATTTGAGTAAAATAGAGAATGTAACGTTACATATGGTAAGGAATAGTGATTGTAAAGGTTTTCAAGTGGATTTAGTGGGTTTCAAAAATGCCTAAAAAATTTATAAGGCTCTCAAGCACCCACTATTACAAACTTGAGTTAGGCTTCACAAGTGTCTGAATTGAACTTGTGGTTGTAATGGCTTTCCAAGTACCTGGGTTAAACTGGGAAGCTATAGTCGATTGAAAATTTCAGATGAGTATGAGGACTGAATGTAGTTAGAGAGGGCTAAACTAGGATAAATTGTTAGTTGCCCATCTTACTTTCATCTTCTTTAATTTCTAATGATTTCATTCTTACTTATTCGATTTGATTATCTATTTTTTGATTAACTTAAAATTCGAACGTTTTGATTAATTGAGATTTGAAAAGAAAATGAGACATCCAATTCACCCCCTCTTGGGTGACATCCATCTTAACAACTACACCTTTAATGCCTTTATATTGTATCATAATATGGATTAATTCTTGTTTACGATATTGTAACTCTTTAAAGGGTTTTGATGCTTATAAATAGAGGTTTAATACAAAGGGCTGAATGCAAAAAAAAAAAAAAATATGTGAATGAAAATCACTCACTCTTTGCTTCCAATTCTCTCTTATCTTGCTCCTCTCTATCCAATTTCTTTGTTTTCATGACATAACTAATTTTTTATGATTTTTTCAATCATAAAATTAGATTTAAAAATTATTTTCGCAAAAAAAAAAAAAGTTGTTTATTTAATTTTTATTTCTTTCCCGCGTGAGCTGTGATCCCCGATTTGTGACCGTTGTTAAACGTCCCGCCCGCTCTTTTCAGCGCCACACGCTTCTCCTCTTACTGGCAGTCTGATAACAAACAAAGCCCAGAACCTAGATGGCTGCTCCGATGGCGGAAGGAGCTGCCGTCGCGGCTTTTCGGTCGGTGATTCACAGGGTCCGACAGGCGGCGGAAAGATCCGGTTACCGATCTGAAAGTATTCGGGTCGTTGCGGTATCTAAAACGAAGCCCATCTCTCTCATTCGTCAGCTTTACAATGCAGGGCATCGATGCTTTGGCGAAAATTACGTTCAAGAGATAATCGAAAAGGCCCCCCAGGTGATGAATTTTCGGTTTCGGTCTGGTCTTCGGAATGTTGATCGAGGATTCTAATTGTTTGCATGCCTGCAGCTTCCTCAAGACATTGAGTGGCATTTTCTAGGGCATTTGCAGAGCAACAAAGTCAAATCACTTTTGGGTATGATTCATTTTATTCTTTAGTTTGGTTTCATTTTTTTGGCTATTTGGAGCCTAAGTTTTTATTTAAAAGTTATTGGAAACAATGTGGAATGCATCCTTTTTGAGGTTGTATACTTGGAAAATAGGACTTACATACGAGTTTTGGTCTTAGGTTGATTTGGTTATTATTTATTACGGAGATCATTGTGGTATTGCTCCGCGTGCTTGCATATTAATCTTTTGCATTAAAGATCATCAAATGGGATTCGACGCTACAGCATCCTTCATATGTTAGTGCTCTTGGTAGTTGATTAATCTTATCTGAGGCGCATGCAAAGTTTCATGCATCACTCTATTAATTTCTGAACTAGCTGATCGTATTCCTGGTATTATCTCGTCTGATATTCTTGCATTATGCGCTAATTAAACAAGGTTAACCTTTTAAGCAATTATCCAGGTGGAGTACCAAATCTAGCCATGGTTGAGGGCATGGATAATCAGAAGGTAAAGACTTAACTGTCTAGACCCATACTAGTTTTGGTTCTTTGACATTGTTATAGTTGATTTTCTCTTTTAGAATAAGAGGAATCTAGATAGAACATTTTTGCATTCTGGGACGAGGAGCTAGATTGAAGATAGCTAGTTCAACAACGAAAATGATTGCAGATAAAGCTATTCTCTGATTACATGATTTGCAGCCAAGCACTAACTAAATAATTCAACAAGAGGACCAGTAACTTTTAAGTATCCCATCCTATAGTTATTTGCAGGATTTTTGTTCCACATATTCTCTTGGGGAGTGAAATAATTTATTTTGAGGGTGGAAAAATAATTTGTTAATCATGATTAAATTGCCCATGTCATTTTTTCAATATTTCAATTTTACCCATCCGAACTAAAACTGTTGCGATCCAGCATGGCACATCAAATTCAAATAAGCCTTTTCAAATTCCTAGTGGACCAATTGTAAGAGTAAGAATCAAGAGAATTAAAGACGCATTGAATGGGCTTGTGCAAGAGGTCAAAACGAGATTTTTATAGAAAATTGAAAGAATTAAAGCAAGGCGCCATGTTTGTCGATGTTTATTTTAAGAGCTGGAGTTAGCTATGATAAAAGCTTGTGTGAAGGAAACTCCTAAAGGTTGTTAAGTATATTTTTTACATGGGCTTAATCCAATTTTGCATAGATGTGGATCTTCATGGGTACCAAAGATTTGGTTCCTCTAGCTGTAGAGCATGAGCGTAGAATCAACAAGAGGAAGTTTCAAAAGATTGATCAAATTCAAAGGAGATTGAAACAGTTATTGTTGTTGCCCGTCACAGAGACAAACAAGGAGGAGGAAGAATTGAATATTGAAAATCATAAGGAAAAACGTATAGAAGAAGACTTTCTCATTCCAAGCATCGATCTTGTGGTTGAAGAAGAATTGGATGTTGAAAATCATGCAGAAAAATGTATTAAAGAAGAAATACATATTCCAAATACCAATCTTGTGGTTGAAGAAGAATTGAATGCTGAAAATCATGCAAGAAAATGTTTCGAAGAAGAAATCATTATTCCAAGTAACGATAGTGTGGTTGAAGAAGATCCCCTCAGTCATGAAAAGAATACGAGTGGAAGTGAGTTTTGTGAGTCTGTTATAGAGGGAAACCTTTGTTTGAAGGAGAAAAAGAGATTGAAAGTATAGAATATTATCAAAATAAAGAGATAAAAAAAATAGACCTTTCAATTGAGAGGAGAAATATGAAAAAATTTGTGAGAAAAGTGAGATTCAGAATTATTACAAGTATAATTCCTTGGAAACTAATGATGTTAATCCTTCTTTTCATTTTGATTCCAGTGTGTTACAGGTAGTCTTAGATTTGCTTCCTAAAAAGCCACTTGATGGATTTTTATCCTCAAGAAGTATTGTGCCCTTATTTACTTCATGTACTGAAGATTCGAGGACGAATCTCTTTGAGGAGAGAGGGAATGATGCTATCCGGCATGACGCATCAAATTCAAATAAGCCTTTTCAAATTTCAACTAGACCAATCGTAAGACCAAAAGCCAAGAGAATTAAAGAAGCATTGAATGGGCTTGTGCAAGAGGTTATAACAAAACAAATGCCATTTGGATCAACAAATAAGAATGAAGACTTCAAGAATGTTATTAATTTGATTTGGGCTGAAAATGGACTTGCATATCATATTTTGGTCTTGGAGGCTTCAAATTAAAGGGCTTAGACCATGGGCTATACATGGGAGGACTTATTTGGGTCTAAATAATCATATTTTAGGCCTAAAATGCTGATTATCTTTTATTTATTTTATTTATACGAAAATTTGAATTGGATAGTATTAGTTAGAAGATATGCTTTTAAATATTAGTGTTCCTAGATTTAGGATAGATATCGGTTTTAAATTTGAATTTTATGTTTTTATATGTCATATTGAATTTCATCCTTTTAGGATAGAATTTCAGAATTTAACCTTTATAAATCCTTTGTAATACTCATTCTAGAAATCAGATTGGAGATTAGAGATTATCATATTTGGGTTTTGAGATTAAACTTTGCATTTTACAAGTTACTTCTTGAGAGAGGATTTTCTCTAGGGTTCCTTATTAAATTAATGACTTATCAAGGCTTGATCAACCTTGTAGCATCTTCTAACAATTAGGGTCCCTTTTTTTTTTGTGTTCAAAGGTTCAAGTTGATTGTTAGCCTTTGTTTAATGTTCTTGGGGTACGTATATTTTAGATTGGCTGTGGGTTCTTGAGATATTTCCCTATTGAGTTCGCACCTCTCCTTAACTTTTCATTCTCTTTATATATAACACCTAGTCATTTTTCTCCTTCACAATTTCCCACCTCCAAACCCTTCGATTGCTAGCTGTGTGCTCATGGGGCAGCACGATGGGGTTTTCATGGTGAACTACTCCACTCCTTTTGTGCGATTTTTTTGTCAACCATTCATACTCCACTCCTTTTGTGCCATTTCTTTCTCAACCATTCCATTTCTCTGTGTGGCATCTTGATGAATTAATTTGGCATGGAAATGATGGTATTGTAAAAGGTCTGAGTGGGCTGATTATGTTAGCGGTGAGCAGTGACAGTGGTTGAGGTATAGGCAAAATCTAAGAGATCCCCTGTCACTGTTAGAAGTTATGGCCTTGTGACTCTCACAGCCTCTTCTATATCAAAATAACACATTCTTTATGCTAGGTGAGTGGCTTGGGTAGAAAGCTGTGGGTTGCGTTCTAGGATGGAATGATAACCTACAATTCTCCGGACAGTTATTTGCATGCCTTAACTTCAAGCACTGTCCTGCAGCCACTCTGCTTCCGGCATTGATCAAAACCTTCAATCTGATCCTGCCATGTTTTCTCTGTGATTTTGGTTACTTTAATTTTTCAATTTTAAACATATATACTTTATAAGTGTTAATTTTTCTTGTTTACTGCCTTTTGTGAACAAATTTTAAATTTAAATTATTTTGCAAAATTACAAAAAAAAATAAAAAAAAATGTATGCAAAAAATATTTTATCATATAAAAATAAAATGAGGCTAAAGTTCATATAAAAATATTTTCATTCCTCTCCCTCCCCCAACAAGGTTACACTAAAACCCCTCCCCTTCACGCCACCAAAATCCCACTCCTCCCCTCTGTTGAACCAAATAGGGCCTTAGCATATTGCTAGTTTTCCTTCTTCTCTAGTCAACCTTGTCGTGAAGGCTTGACTGAATTCTCAAAAAGAATTAGAATTTCTTGTCCTAATCTTTATAAGAAAAACCAAGTGACTGCCCTTGGTTTGGTTTTCCCCCCTAGCAGTACAGACTAGGTTGTTAAAGTGGAAGAATCTTCGAATGCCATGTCTAAGAGCAAATGATTCAAAGCCAATAAAAGAACCGACAGACAATTCCCTATGCCAAGCCTTTTGGGTGCTAATCCACATGATGTGTGTAACTCCAATTATCACTCTCACAGTTTCAGTAATCAAAAGCCAATTGAAAAGGAAAGCCAGAGTTTTTGCTTCAGTTGCATTTATCTGCTTAAAATGGATACACAGGTCCTTATTCTTAGTGAAGATGTAGCAATATTGTGCCACAATGTCAGGACATAAATCTGTTTACCATACCGCCATTCATTTGCTTCTAAGCATCTATATGGACTGTTCACTGCAACCATGCAAGTTTTTATGTGTCCATAAACCATGGAAATTGATACTTGCTAGATCAGCCATCAAGTGGAATAAAGCAATGCTAAAGTTCTAGGAGAACTTTTGATACGGTTGCATTACTTCCTTCTTTGTGATCATAACCAACAATGAAAGGGAACGGCATGGAGTTAACTGTCATATCAAAATTTCTAATCATCCCAAAAGTAATCTCTTTCCATCACTTCTCCATTGATACGCCATTGAACAGCTCTGTCTTGTTAGAATTATATGCCAGTACTCTTGTATATCCACCAGTAGCCAGTGGATCTGTCAGACAGTATTGTTGTCCTGGCCTACTCAACCTGCTTCACTGAGTTCTTACCACTGTCCAAAAGGAAGTTGTATACTTACCAAAGTGAAAGGACCTGATGTTAGACTAATGAACACCTTCATGCTAGCGTGCCACAGCATCACTCACCATATCAACAAAGCATCCATTGTCAGGCAATAAGATTTGTTCTCCATTAAGACTTAGGGTCTGATTTTCTGGAATGTCATGCATTCAGTAAATAGTTCTTGAGAATTAGTAGTATCTTCAAAGCTAGCCAAATGATTTAGAGCTGAAAAAACTGCTCAAGATAGTCTTAATTGAATTTTAGCAAAGTTTGTTTTGAATGGTTACATTGTGAATTTGCAACATCTAGTTATCTAATTAATCCCAACTGCCAGCCATCTTGTGTCTGTGGAACTGGCAGGTGGCAAATCATCTTGATCGTATGGTTTCAACTCTAGGAAGAAGTCCTCTCAAGGTTATGGTGCAAGTGAATAGCAGTGGAGAAGCTTGTGAGTACACCATAAATAATTACTCAGATTCCTTGTTGTGTATGTTGTAACTTGCATGTTTTTGCATCCCTGAAATTTGGTGAACTTATCTACGCTTAGATAGCCTCTTTTTAATCATGAGTAACTTGTCTCTTAATATGCTATGCTTTGATAGCTTTTGGTGTTCTTCAATAACAGTTAGATTGGAGAATTTCAGCTGTTCATTTTTTTTAATTTTTTATTTACAATGTAATGTGCTCTTTGGTAATGCCTCTTAGATTCTTAGTTCTTACATATTTCATATGTTGGATACGGATTTTGTTGATACCATTGCATTGCAGCCAAGTCTGGTGTTGATCCTTCCAATTGTGTTGGACTCGCAAAACATGTAAAGTTCAATTGCCCAAACCTAGATTTCTCTGGCTTAATGACAATAGGGATGCCAGACTACAGTTCAACCCCACAGAACTTTCAGGTGATAAATTGTATTATGATATTCTGAAGCTTGTGGGAACTTAAAAACGAACTGCTATTTATTTGTTAGAGCTTTCCCTTTAAGTATTATATGTCAATTAATGTCTTGTCTCATCCCTACTGTTTCATTACATAGACATTATCATTTTGTTGGTTGCTAGCACAATTTTTGAATTTTCTTCCCTGCATTCGAAAATTCTAAAGCTTTTCTCCTGTATAGAACAGACGCTATCAAACTGTAGAAGTGAGGTTTGCAAGACACTTGGAATGAGAGAGGAACATTGTGAACTGTCAATGGGCATGTCCGGTGATTTTGAGTTAGCGGTATGTAATTGTCTGCTATTTGAAGCTTTGCTTCAATACAATGGCGATAAACTATTTTGTATTGCACCTGTTGCTATCTCTACTAGAACTTGAACCAATGAAGCAACTTTTGTTGAGAACCACCAGAGACATGAAGTTGATTGGTATAAATGGCACTGATGCTAAAAAAGTTTGTTCTCTGGATACTCACCACGAGAAAGTTCCATTTTATATTAGAAATAGAAATTCATAAAAAATGATAGTGAAACGCATTGGAAATACTTTCAGATAATTAAATTATTAGTCTTTTGTCTCTTTGAAGTTTGAAACAATTCAAACCAGTCACAAAAGACCCACGTTCTTTTAGTAGCAACACCTATGTGTTATTGTATGATGCAATTAATAAATGGTGTTCTTTTTGGTTTTGCTTGGTTTTCTTCAGATTGAAATGGGAAGCACTAATGTGAGGATTGGGTCTATCATTTTTGGACCAAGGGAATATACAAAGAAACAATAGCGGGAATTTGCAAGCTTTCTGACGAGTAAAGCATAGGTCAGCTTTGTCCAGATCTCATTTGTATTATTTGCTAAACTGCCCAAATTTGTAAGTGTACTAAAAGTCAAAATGACTTGTAGCATTAACTTGAACAAATATATGGCAATTGCATCAATTGCCCAAATGCCTGCTTGTGAAATGGAACTTTCCAGAATTAATTTGATATATTTACAAATGATATTTTATATACAATCAATCTAATCATTTTAAACCTAATATGTGCTGTTTGGGTAGAAAACAAAAGGCACTTTTGGGAGTAAAAACCATGGTTTTGACATATGGTAGCTAAATACCTGGTTATCATGCACAAAAACACTGAACATTGAAAACCATGGTTTAAGGTGGAAAATCGTGCTTTTCCATAAGTCAATTCTTTTCCTGATTTTTTGGGGCAACTATACAGGTTTTTGGACTTTATTATTATGCCTATCAGAAGTGCTCAATGGAAAATACCCTTCGGACAATAAATTGGCCTTACATATGTATATATCTTTAATCTTATATTTTACACACACATATTAATTATTGATTGTATTAATAATAAATTAACCTTACATATGTGTATATACTAGTGTTCATGAAACCGGACCTGCCGATTCGGACCGGAAACCGGCGAAGCGGCCTCCAGTCTGATCCGGTTGGCAGTTCAACCCCGGTTTGGGGTCAAACCGGTTAACCCGGTCTGATCCGGGGTGAACCGGGATCAACTCGATCAACCCGGCCGGATTAGTGGTTGATCGGGTTGATATTTTTTCTTTTTCTTTTTTTTAATTGTCCTTTAAAAACAAAATAATAATTTGTTAATTTGAAATTTAAAAAAAAATAAAAAACAGAATTTCTTCTCACATAGATCCACTGTCGTGTTTGCATATACTCATATTGTTTTTAATTAATTTTTAAAAATGATAAATTATTTTAAAATTTCAAATTTGAAGGTTAAAAAATAAAAACAGAACCCCTTATCATATATATTTTGATATTCTATTAAGATGAATATTTTAAAATTATAACTAATGTCGGATAATATATAACGTACAAGTACATAATTGGTTTAGTAATTGTTACTTTATTAATAATAGAATTTATTGCTTAGTTTTTAGAATTTTCAATTTTGGATAGTTTGATTGTGTCAATGTGTGATAATATTTATTTTTTTAATTTTTTTATTTCTCACCGGTCTGACCCCCGGTTTGACCCACTGACCCTTAACCTATTGCCTGTCCGGTTCAATCACCGGTCCCGTTTCCTGTACATTGGTATATACATTATTTATTACTTTAAAGTATAAATTAAAATTTGTGCATTACGTAGTCATCACATTAACTTGTGTCTAATAGATTTGAAATCACTTTTTCCACAGCTTATTCTTTGAAAATTAATCCAAGCGCATTCTCAATTGAAATTGAAATGAAGTACAGTATTGACTAGTGAGTTTAATTTTATAATTTAATTTTTTACCAACAATATCCAACTTATTGTTGGAAATCGTGCCATCATTGTACCTTACACATTATATATTTTAATGTATTTTCTCTATTTAATTATCATATGTTTCGCATGTTTAATATGATAACTGTATCCATAGATGAATTATAAATAGCCTTAAATGTCTCTGGTTGGTTGTCTATGCGGGAGCATAGATAAAATAAACCAGTATGACTTTGATGAAGTATGGAGATACAAGTCAAAATCATAGATACTTGTAAGAGTAGAAGGTGTTGGATCGATCCGCTATAAGAAAGCTTAAATTAAATTATTAGCTTATCTCATATGCAATCACGTCACAATGAAATCATTATGGATTCCTACATGAGAGTCGTTAAGTTTTAACTTAGTCAAAAGTAACCCTTGACCGGGTGATGATAAAGGCTATAATCGGGTTTAGGGGTCTTTCATGTGGAGGAATGTGAGTGATCAAGATGAGTGAGTCTGAGAAATGTATGGTCATACTGTAATGAAAAGGAGTTTTTGTTTCCTTGATTAGACTACTCAGGAAACGAGAAAGTAATAGTTAGGAGTATGAGGATAACGCCATCCATGCTTCATCCTTGATCGAGATATTGTGTGACAAAAGGGACATGATGTAATTGCATGAAAGGTTGCGTCGTGTTAACAATCACTATATGATTTGGGTAGTCGTAATGTCTTGCTAGAGACTGCTTGCGATTTGTAGGCTAATATTGAGTTTAGCTCACTACTAACTTCATATGAGCCAATAGGGTCGCACGTAAGAACAAGCTAAAATGAGCTTTAAAATCTAGAGTTTATTCGAATTTTATATATATGTATATAAATTCGAAATGACAATAATATTATATGTTAGTATTTGATTTATTTGATAAATTAAATAACTAACATTAATATTCAGGTTTAATTTATAAAGATAAATTAAATTCGTTAGCTCACTATTTGGATTCATTATATGGATATGATTTGATTAAATCAGATTATTCCAAATCAGAATTGCAAACTTTGAATTTCACACTTTGAATTTCGAATTTCAAGATTAATAAAGATTGATATTGAATAGCTTTTTGAAATTTAAATTTTAATATTAGTAAAGATTAATCTTGAATATCCTTTTGAAAATTCGATTTTCAAGATTAATAAAAATTAATCTTGAATATATTTTTAGAATTCGAATTTCAAGATTAATAAAGCTTAAGCTTAAATATCTTTTGAGTTCCAAACGCAAGAGACGATTCAAATTCGAAACGCAAAAGGTATGCCTCTTTATCCTCGGTCTAAACGCCTATGATAGATCCATATAGGGTTTAGAAAATTTTAAATTTCGTTGCGTGTACATGTGTTTTAATCCAACACTTATACTTTATATTGGCCTTGCATGATATTTTTTATTAAATAATTGAATTTTATACAAGAGGAAATCTGACAAGTGTCTTTCTTTTTATAATCTTTTTGTGTTTGTTGTTGGTTGTTTTGGGAGGGGGGTGTTTGTTTGGTTTAGGAATTAATTGACTTGTATTTGGTTGTTGTCCCTCCACGTTATCGTTTGCTTGTCCTTTGTTATGGTCAAAAGTCGGATTTATAATTTCCAACAAAAATGTAAATTCAACGAGTAAAAGGATCTCTGGATTTATTTTTTTGGCATGTCAAAGCAAAATCTCTACTACTCAAGAAGGGTTGCTTTTTTATGTTAATAATTAGTTTGGAAAAAATCAATTTTTTCTAGTGATTGTTTTTGTTACACGTTATTGAATGATACTATTCAAAATTTTTGAAGCTTGAAGACATTGGATAGCTTCTGTCCGAATTGTTAAAATATGTTTCAGAGTGCTTTATTGTTGACAAAATAAATGCGTCAAGTTTCATTAAAAAAAAAAATAGATGCTTTAAGGGTCTAAAGGCAATAAGGAGTTATCTATATGAAAGCAAGCTAAAATGTACTCAATCTTATAGAGAGAGATGTGACAAATTATAAATATATATTTGAAAATGATGTTCTTCAATAGAGGTAGAAAAGGAAAATTTAATCAATTTAAGACACATCAAATGGTTTAAATAATATTCCTTTGTTCTTATGGATTGATTAACAACATCTTTTGGACCGGAGGGAATAAGATGTATAATGCTCTCTATGGCTTGGCCGAAACAGTTTTAGTATATATGTTAGAGTCGAGTTTTATTGAATTTAAGTTTTTAATGTTCCTATAAAAGAACTCAGTAAAGCTTCCAATTAAAAACAAAAATGCAAGGAGGGTACTGTTTGGAAACTTTAGAATAGGATAAGTGCTCAAATGAAGGACCTGTGATGTATATATAGGTGTTATATATATATATATGGTGAAATGCTTGTTGAATTTAAATTTGGTGACTCTATGAATGGAAATTCTTTACTGTTTTAGGATGCAACAACAAGGGAAAAAATGCCTTAAACTATAAAATAATACCTAAGGCATACCTTAAGGTTCCTATGATATGATTTAAAACAAAAGAATTGAATTCAGAAATCTCCCTTTTTATGTTCTTTTTTTGGTCAGCCCTTATTGCATAAAAAAGGAGTTGAATTTTGTTCACAAATAAAAAAAGGAGTTGAATTTTGATGGTGTTTACTAATGAATTCCTCATGCCAATTTATTTAGGATTAACATGAGGGAATAATTTTTTAATCAAGAGGGGGGATTAATTCAAAGATGAAGCTTCAATAGTCAAAGTTGAAGAGTAAACTGGAAGAGCTAGAAAGTGATCCAAAGGAAGAGTTAGTTATACATTGAGAATGCACGAAAATTGTAATATCCTGCTGTTTAATTTTAGGGTTAGTGTAATTAAGACTTGGTTTTGTCTTGGATTGAGGTATGATGGATTAACGGTTGATTTTGAGGAGTGGTGATTTTGTCCTGTCCTCCGTGGCGAGCAAAGCAAAATGGGATGTGGTTCTACGTGTCTTTGTTATGGCGAGCAAAGGCATATTGGAGCACACCTCCCTTATCTAGTTTTGTTTTGTTATACATTAGATGTCAATTATGAACAACTTTAAGGACTTTCATACTCTAAAATTAGCTAACAAAGTGAAAATATAAAACTTTGCTACAGTTACTGTTTATGGGTACTATTCACTTGGTAAATTTTTAGAAATTTTGATCACCTTTATGAAAATTTATAACTGATTTTAGAAAATTTAAAATCAAGTAGTTTATATATCTAATTAAAGTTTATTGAATTCCCTAGAGGGAAAAAAAATATTTATTTGGCTATTTCGTTGCTCAATAATACAGAAGAATGTATGAACATACACTATTCATTCGTTCATTTTTCATTTTTCCATAATTTTCTCTTAACTTCAAAAATTTATAACTCTTTACATGTACATCCAAATTCCAGAAAAATTTAGCTCACTTTAAAGCTTGGAATGTGTATTATGTTCCTTAAAAATCTTGAGTCATTTGGACTTCATTTGATATATTTCATCTTTACCTCAAGTTTGAGCAATTTCAAGGATGTTGGACCCTCCTGTTACCATTTTAGCATGCTTGCTTTTTTTTAATTCTTGCTATATAACTTCTTCACATAATAAACTAGCATATTTGGCCTATATAGACTACACTTATATCATGCTTCATAAGTTGAGGTTTAGCATACAATCTTCCACAAATTAACATATATATCATAAACAAAATGTGTAAGATTTCCTTGATATCATAGTACTGTTTAAGTCATTTAGACTCACTTTAGAGTTCCATCTCCTTACTCTTGCTGTTATTGAAGCTTTGACCTAGAAGGTTAGGTTTTTGGGAGAATGAGATTCATGGAATTTCTATAACAAAAATCACTAACATACACATTAATATGCATGATTATTACTTAGTTTACTAACTAGCCATGCATGAACATACTTTGCTAACATTTTTATAAATCAAATTGCACTTGGCCAAAACATATCACAATTCAAGCATTACATGTTCACAAGCACATAACTAGCATACAATATGGCAACAAATTGTTGGGATTAGAACACACAAATGCAGCGTAAGAAACAAATTTCAAAAATTTTCTAATCCCTATTTTGGATCTATTAAATGCGTTTAGACAGAGGCATGGTAGTTAGGATAGTACCTTATTTTTGCAATTCTTGAATTCGCAGCAAGCAGTAATCTTTTAGCAGTTCTTGGAAATCCGATCTCTAGGAGCCAACATTCTTTGATCGCCTCCCTCTATTGGTATCCACGCGAACAGTCCCCAACAATGGCAGTGTGTTAGCGCCCTTGATTTCAGTCTCTCTAGGGTTTTAACGGCTTACTCAATCAAATTCGAAAAATGCTCTCACTCTATTGCTTATGAGTACTCTTATTTATAGAACTCATGGAGTGCATCATAATTCAAGATTAATCTTTTATTAATCTTGAAAATCGAAATTTGATAAAGATATTCAAAATTAATCTTTTATTAATTTTGAAAATCCGAATCTTAAAAGATATTCAAGATTGAACTTTATAATCTTGAAATTTGAATTTCAAAGGACATTCAAAATTAATCTTTATTAATTTTGATATTCAAATTTGGATTAATCTGATTTGATCGAATCATAGCTATTAAATTAATCCAAACAATGAGCCAATCAATTTAATTTATCTTTATAAATTAAATTCGAATATAAATTTTAGTTATTTAATTTATCAAATAAATTAAATATTAAAACTAACATACATTAACATTATCTATATAATATTAATGTAATTTTGAATTTATATATAATATATAATTCGAAAAACCCTAGAATCAAAGCACGTGATGGGCTTGTTCTTGCATGCGACCCTATAGGCCCACATGAAGTTGGTAGTAGGCTAAACTGATAGTAGACCGCAAGTCGTAAGTGGCCTATAGTAAGACATTATGACTACCCAAATCATTTAGGGATCGTTAACACGATGCAACCTTTCATGTAACCACATTACATCCCTTTTGTCACATGATATCTCGGTAAAGGATGAGGCATGGGTGATGTCATCCCCCATTCCTGACCATTACTTTCTCAATTCCTGAGTAGTCTGATCTTAGAAATGAAAGCACCTTTTCGTTATAGTATGGCCATACATTTCTCAAACTCATTCATTGAGGGGCCCAGTAGTATCTCTCAACTAATGCGAGGGACAAATCCCATCTTGATCATTCACAATCTTGCATGAAAGATCCCTAAGCCTGATCATAGCCTTTATCATCACTCGCTCAAAGGTAACTTTTGACTGGGTTAAAACTTAGCGACTCTCATGTATGAATCCATGGTGGTCTCAGATGAAAGGGCGTGGTGATGTGATTATATATGAGATAAGCTAATGACTTAATCCATGCAGCTTTCTTATAGCGGGTCGGTCCAGCACCTTGTACTCTTACAAGTTCCTATGACTTTAACTTGTATCTCCATACCTTATCAAAGTTATACTGGTCTTATTTTATCTTGCACACGATCTCAAGGAGCCGATGCTTCCAATCATCTCCCTCTACTGGTATCCCGTGAACAGTTCCAAACAAAGCAGTGTACTAGCGCCTTTTACGTTACACGTGACACTCCTTATTTGCCCCTATAAGCTTCATAATAGGTCATTAATGAACCACTCTTGAGCCTTGAATAACTTAAATATATAAAAGAAGTGAAATTGAAATTTTCAAAAATGAGTTACTATTCATTGGAGTGTGTTGAACTGGACCATATGAGCAGCTAAACCTCTTCATTCCTCTTGGAGATGGAGAAGGCTTGAGTTCAAGGGCTCAACAAGGAGAGTATTAGTTTCAATCTATATTTTTGTTATGGATTACTTAGTTGCTAAGTTAGGACTAGTAATTTGTACTTAAATACTTGACTAAAGTTGTAGCCAAATTTGGATTAAATTGTGTATTGATTTGCTTTGTGTTTGACTTGGTAGTGTGAAATCTCATTACTACCTATTTAATGCAATCTTTGTTATTCTCTGATCCAACCACTAAGCCACAGATTGTAAAATTTTCTTGTTGTTTAGCCTTGGAAATGGATCAAAAGATTTGTGATTTCCAAGGATTGCACAGGGTGCAACCTAGGTCGTTCTCTCCGGAGCTTTGTGTACTACTAGATTTAGCTTGTGTTTGAGTTAGTTTTGCAATTGAAAAATGTTTTTGATTCAAAATAACTATGTGCCTAAATGCTAGATACAAAACATAATTTCTTTTTGGTATTTTTGAATGAAGAGGAAGCTGCAAAATAAGATTGAGGTGTAAAAGTGTTTGACGATGGATTCCTCTTGAAAATGAACATGGCCATCATAGTTCACAAAAGATTAGGAAAAGTATTAGTTTTTGCACTAAGTTTCATAATTAACACCCCAACAACTCACTGGGTCAGGAATCCCATGTAATGAACTCTGTTCCATGAAACACTTTGAAAACACTTAATGTGTGTACGGAAATCGCAAAGTGACAAATTCAACTCAACACATCATTGCCTCTAAAATCAAGCACAACTAGGAAGATAGAAGTGAACAATAAAGATTTCATTGAATAGGTAGAAGTGAGACATCACTCTACCATGTCAATCACAAAACAAGTTCAATACACAATTAATCCAAGTTCGGCTTGACCGAGACCAAGTATCTATGTACAAATTACAAGTTCTAACTCAGAAACAAAGTAATCTATAACATAAATACAGATTGAAAACCAATACTCCC
>JANTPZ010002365.1:0-17638 GCA_025593235.1 Vachellia pachyceras
GTAACAAAGACTATTTCAGTGGAATTTGCAAGAAAGAAGGATCCAATTGCATGCATTCTTTTGCACCCAGGGACAGTTGACACAGATCTTTCTAAGCCATTTCAAAGGAATGTTTCCAAAGACAAGCTCTTCACCAAGGAATTCTCAGCACAAAAGCTCCTAAGTATCATTAACAATGTCAAGATTCATGACAATGGCAAGTTCTTTGCGTGGGACGGTCAGGAAATTCCTTGGTGATCCTTGGTAAGCATTTCTACATCTCCTTAACTAAAGTTCTTATCAGAGTAGTTTTACAAATATGTATACCTAAAGTCGACTCAATTCATCGAGTGCCAATTTGTCATCAATATGTGTTTAGCAAAAATAAGTAAATAAGTATCTTTTTTTTTATCTACTAAACAAACCTTCTATCAATGGGGGTTGGATACAATGGAATAATAAATAGAGTAGATAAATTCACCACCAAAATCCTGAATAGATTTTAATCCTCAAAATCATGATTTTGTGCCCGTTTGGGAACGCGGTAGAGAAGTACTTTTACGTAAGTCGAGGTAAATATGTGAAGGAGATTATCTTGTTTTGCGAAAAAACATTGTTGAACGTGTGTTTCGCTTTAACAAACAAGCTTTTTACATGAGCCATATAAACATTCTCTAATTTTGAAAATAATTTTTAGCCCTCAAAACCTTGGTTTTCTGGGTTTAAAACCATGATTTTTCTAGAATCTATTTTTGTCTACTTTTTTAAAGCTTTTTTTTTTATCACTTTTCTACAAGAATTATTCACTAAAAGCTAATTCAAACACATATCAAAGTAGGAAATGTGCATTAAAAAAAGAAGACGACGACTTTTAGCACCGATAAAAAAAGTCACTAATTTAGATATTGTATATATATTTTATATATAAAATAAAATAATTTTTTGCGGCAATCGTTAAGTTGGTGATTTTTTGGCGGCAATGAATCTTACAGCGACAACTTTTTGTTATTGCTACAAAAATCAAATTTTTTTTGTAACGGTGGTGGGTGTGGGTATCCCTTCCCTGTGGGGAGAGGGCCAGGTCAGAAGTAAAATATTAAAAAAGAAATTAACAATCACATATAGATTTAGGTACGCTATTCAGTGTAATAATAAATAATCGCATCTCGTAAGAATCCAAAGGTCTGAAGTCCAGTCTAAGTGATACCAATCCAAAGGTCTGAAATCCAGTCTATTTCATTAGATATTGTGCTTGTTTGGCAAAACTTAGCTTGTAGCCATAAATACGTTCAACAGTGTTTTTCCACAAAACGAGACAATCTCCTCCATATATTTGCCTCGACTTGTGTGAATAAGCCCATAAGTACTTCTCCACCGCTTTTCCAAACGGATCCAAAAAAATAACTTTTTGTAGCCTCTATATAATAATACATCTTACTAAATTATTTGATTTTAAAATATAATTGTATGAAAATATATCTTTATTAAATAATTTGACTTTAAATTAATATTAATATGACTTTTTTTTTAACCATAATAGTATTTAATTTAATTTTAAACTACAACATTCATCTTCACTTTTCTCTCTCCGACATCTCTCCTCAACTTCTTTCAGCTGCCACAGAGACAAAGGCTTAGATGCCGTTTGGTAGCATGGAAATGAAAGGTTGAAACTGGAATTGAGTTGAGAAGTCAAAAATAGGTTTGTTTGGTATGTGAGAAGTGAATTTTTGTGGAATCCAATTCCATCAAAAATAATGGAACCCACTTCCAGCCCTCCCCCCATGGAATTAGGATCAGTTCCATGGAACCCAATTTTTCAGACCATTGTGCCCTTCTCATTTTGAATCAGTTTCCAGCTCGGTGATGAACCTCTTCTTCGGTGAAGGCGGCGGTGATGACGATAATGATTTTCGATCTAGCGACGGCGATGAAGGCCCCCAACACAGCAGTCTCAGCGCTCTCTCCTCTCCCTCCATGTCGCCAGATCTGCGATGGCTAGAGGTAGACGACGACAAAGGTAAGTAAACGACGACGAGCTTCCATTTGCAACAACGACGACGGAGGTCTTCCATTTGTGACGACGACTTGGTTATGCTTCAAAATCTTGATGATGACAGATATTTGCGACGATGATGGAGATCTTTGTTATGCTTCAGAATCTCTGTCTCTCAATCTCCTCCTTCGTTATGCGATGACAATGGCGACATGGTGGCCGACGGGTGCCTGTGGCCGATGATGCTGTGCTGGTCGGAATTTGCAACTGGTTGTGGGGGAGGGGAAGAAGAGAATTTTTTTTGTTATAGAGGGTATATTAATCTTTTCACATTATAAATATAAATATTAAATTAAAATAATATCCACTTATTTTAACATACCAAACATACTTTTAATTTTCAGTTTCAGTTCTAATTCCACTCCCGATTGCATGAAAAATCAGATAGGGGGCACTAGTGTTTTCGATTCTTCTTTCAGTTGGCTTTTCTCATACTCCCGTGTGCCAACCTCCCTGCTCGTCTAACGTCTCTCAGCCTCTCCGTTGGCGTTCTTCGGCGTTCAGATCTGCTCGCGTTTTCTCGGCGAGAAGTTCTCCGTTCGCGTTCCAGGTGGTCTGATTTGCGTTGTCGTCAGCGGGTAGCTTCGTCGTTCTTGTCTTCACTTTCTTCTATCCCTGTTTTGTGTTATCTTTCCTTTGACAATCTAAGGCTTTCAGTAAGGAAGAAAAACATCCCTTTAGATTGGGTTTATGTGATTGCTTTCACATAAGGCGATACTTATGTCATTGATTACGTAACTATTCAATCGTCATTTCTTTTTGTAGAAACATCATATCATTGGAGTGCCATCTGCATTTGCCTTGAGCCAACTGCCGTTGTCCACTAACACTTTCAACCTTCATAGCTGAGGAAGAAATTTGTAGTAGAAAAATATGGGAGAAAGAAAAGTGTTGAATAAGTATTACCCGCCAGATTTTGACCCCTCGAAGCTGCCTAGGGTTCGAAGACCAAAAAATCAACAGATTAAGGTTCGTATGATGCTTCCCATGAGCATCAGATGCAATACCTGTGGGAATTATATATATAAAGGCACCAAGTTCAACTCGCGTAAGGAGGATGTTATAGGCGAGGTTTGATTTTCTACTTTACCTTTTCAGTTTCTTTATTTTCCTCTTCACTCTTGCGATTCGTTGTTGTGATTCTCTTTTTTATTTCTGGGTAATTTGATGTGAGTCTTATCTCTTAATGGCCACGCTGAATTATCTGTTCTGTTTGCCCACTTTTATTTTGGATTTTGATTTTGAGTGACCTAAAATAGATCATTTGATTGGCATTGACTTTGCTCTCCGGTTCATATCTTCAGCTTTTATTTACTGTGCTGTGTGTAATTGTTTTATTGGTTAATCTTTCTGCAGACGTACTTGGGAAATCAAATATTCAGGTTTTACTTTAAATGCACCAAGTGCTCATCTGAGTTGACGATGAAGACCGACCTACAAAATTCTGATTATGTTGTAGAATCTGGTGCAACGAGGAATTTTGAACCCTGGCGTGCAGAGGATGAGGATGAAGAAAAACTGAAACAGAAAAGGGAAGCTGAAGAGATGGGGGATGCTATGAAATCCCTAGAAAATTGAACTTTGGACTCTAAAAGGGGGATGGACATTCTAGCAGCCCTTGATGAGATGAAGTCTATGAAGGTGCTTGTTACTTTAATATTCTTTTTTTTTAATGCGGAACATTTCAAATCTGGCTCTTTCACTTGAAATAATAATATTTTTTGTTAGCATATGTTGCATGATGTTATCTTAGCATGGTTTTTTCTAATCATTATCAGTTGTGTATGAGTTTGACGTTAATCTATGGTGATCACTAACTATTTCCTCATTTATTTTCTAGTCGAGGCATGCCACTGTTTCTGTCGATGCAATGCTGGAGGCCTTGCAATGTACAGCAGCAGACCAGGTAAGACTTGCAATTTATATTTTATTTGCTTTAAATGATTTCTCTGTCAAGCAAATAATTATAGTTATAATTGATTATACAAATAAAATTTGTGATTTAAATAATCTTGGCATGTATTATGTTTGTAGCATTAACTATAAGTTTGTTTGCTTCTTTCAGTTTAATCCTTTAATCAATTGAGTTGATACTTTATTTTAATTATGGATGGTTAATTTGGTAGTTGATTGGATAACTAATTTGACACTGGCAGATGATTGTACAATCCTTGGATTTATTGGAAATTGAATTAAATCAGATGCAGTTCTTAGATTCTATCTTACTAGGCATGAATGACTGATTGAATCTTTGTTATGTAATTTGCATGTACATATTTTACATGCTTGAGTAGTTCTACTGTATTGCTATACCTACTACAGAAAATCTCAATTAACTAATACTTTTTCCTCATTTGGTAGCGGAAGTTATTAAGTTTTGTGCCTGCTAAAACTGCACATTCATCGGGAGTAGTATTTTTAATTGTTACTCTATTTTATTGGGTTGCTAACTTGCCTTCAAACCTGATTGTTAACCTGAAAAACATGCGAGGCAACCAATGTACACAATTTTATGTCCTAAACATAAAGATAGACAATGCCTTTTATTTTTTCGCCTGTTAAACAGTTAATGTCTTATATCAAGTCCATAACTTCTGGTCATTCAATTTTTTATTTTTCTATCATACCAAATTATTTTGTTATACATTCTATATTGTCAGGAGAAACTGCTGGAAGAAGAGGACGAAGCACTGATAAAATCTGTTTCCTCAAGTGTAAGTATTACTATTCTGGTAAATCATATATAAGCTAATCTTCCAATTCATATGAAATTAACACTTGTTTTCATTCTATGATCATAAACAGAAATCAAAAGAACTTGTCAAAAGAATTCGGGATGAAGATTTAGAAACAGATGATTTTATTGTTAAGCCTTTAAGTGGTAATGATGAAACGTCAGATGATCATAAGAAGGTATGAATATTTCATACATTGAGATAATGTATGAATATTTGCCTTGCATATGGTTACAATTTATTGGCATGCATAACTTCTTAGATCAAGATAATTCCGTGGTAACTACATATCTGGGAATCCTACTTTAGTGATAATAATCTCCTAACAGATTAACATGTTAAAATTGTGTAGCAACTATATTGGCTTATGTCTCCCCATGTCTATGTGCAGAGAAGAAGAATGTCTGAAGAGCTTCCAAGCAAAGCAACTGATGCTCTGACAAAAGCTAGTTTGGATAATTCTGACAACCCAGGTATGTGCCCTTTGAGAAGCTCAGGCAGAGCAACTAGATACATTAAATCTCATCAATGCATTATAGTTGTTGAATTTTTAGCATTGTTATCCAAATTGGGTGAATTCATCTATGTTGAAAATGTGATTAAACGGAGATAGGATCCTCTTTAGTTGCTTCCGTTTAATGCGATTGAACGTACCTGCTGTGCTATTTTTTGTAATTGTCTCTCTCCAACTGCTGCTGTTGCGAAACTGGTGAGTATTTGAATGTTTCATATCTAGGATAAAAGAGCGGCAATTTAAAAAGGAATTACAAACTATTAGGTTCAAAATATCCAAGAGAATCAATAAGTTTACTGTCAACTTGTTAAGAAACGTAGTGCTTTTTTGGAGACTTAAGAATTGTGACTTGTTCTTTTTCTTTTCTCCCGCTTTTTTTGGGGTGCGAAAGAGTTTGCACTTTGCATGCTTTTATAAATTTGATTCAAAACATAATGCATCATGCTTCTCTGTTCTCGCCAACATATAATTATCTAACTCAATGTTCTACAGAAAATTCACAAGGTTCAGGGACTTCTGGTGGAGCAAAACATCCCTTGGTGAGGATCAATGTTATCAAGAAAGCAGTCGAACCTGATAAAAAGAATTTAGAGGAAGAGAGTAAAATTAGCACAACCAGTGGACTTCAGTCCTTGAGTCAATACTATGACAGTGATGAGGATTAGTAATTGTTATATGTATTGCAGACATATTTTCAATCTCATTTAGTTGCAACCATATTTTCACTGTGGCTGATCAATGCATTAATCAACTGAAGATTTGAATTGTAACTTTCTTCGCAATAGCAGTGGGGACATGGCATAACGAAGAAATTCTTATCAGAGATGATAAAGGGGATTGGATTAGGGGATTCCAGCGAACACTTGGAGGGGCCACGATCACGGGCAGAGATAATGGTGATCCATACATGGTTAGAGCTATGTCAAGCTTTGAACTTTAAAGATGTTCATGTTTTCTCTGACTCTCTGGAAGCAGTTAATATGTTGCTCAGGGATAGTGGACCTAACCATCACCTATGCCAAGAAATTGAAGTAACTCATCATCTTCTATATGCCAACTGAAACGTTCAACTATATCAGACTAACAGGGAAGTATACGGTGCGCAGATATTCTAGCGAGTGAAGCACGTGGCTTGGGTTCATACACGACCTTTCTTCAAGAGGTTCCTCCAAGTTGTAGGGAATATTTTCTACTAGATCAATCCTCGAGCTTAGCTAACCGGTAGAGTTCTGTTCAAGCTTAGCTTGCCCTTCAAATTCAAAAAAAAAGAGGAAGAAATTCTTGTATATACTCTTTCTGTAAACGAAGTGTAAAATGAGCAATCATGTTCTTTCGGTGAACAGTTTTCTAACAGGTGAATGTGATTGATTTTTGTTTTCCCTGGACAGGGAAAATTGATGTAATTGGCCATGACAGTGAAAGAATTATCAATATCCACTAATATGGAGTGGGAAATTTTGGGCGGGTACTTTTACGTTACTCTTTTATCCCCCATCCCTCAATTTTGCCTAATGTGTAGAAAAACATGCTAGAGCATGTACTTACCTCCTTCCTTCTTCACATCAATTTGGCTTTTCTCTACTTCCATCCCCTTCCAGCTACAGAATCAAGTGTTCAGATCAAATTTTAATTTTTTTTGTATTGTTTCAGACAATAATTTAGTATTTGATATTATTTAGATCTAAGTATTATTTTTTATAGTATACATTTTCAGCAGTAAGGTATAAATTGATTTTATTTGAGGAAAATTAGTGTTTTCTACATCTGTAAGTTAATTAAGAACATCATAAAGATGATTTATTGACTTCTTGAAGTGTTTTTAACTCAAAAAGTACTTTGATATACCTCAACTTGCCTTGTATTGTATCAGGATTTAGAACCTTCATTGATATTAAGGTGTAGTCTATATGTCACCTATATATTGGATCATATACCTTTTTATGGTTTCAATCTTTTCAGTTGAATACTTTCTAAAACTATGCTTGTTAAAGCTATAATTTTTTAGGGATTTTCCCTTATATATGTATCATTACTTTATTTATCAATTTTAAATAAATTAAATTACAAAATGATGAATATAAATATTCTGAGCTAATTTTTTGATCTGAATAATTTATAAAGTAGTTTATTGGATATATACTTTGCTACTTACATGAAATTAGTCACTCTCCAACCTACGTAGCCTGTACCCGCAACACCAAGTAAACCACCGTTTTGTCATTTCGCTTCACTCAAGGGCAATCAACAACGACTCACGGACTCAGAGGTGGTGGTGGTCCTTCTCCCCGGCGACGCAGCGAGTGAGACTGGTAAGTCACTGAGTTGAGAATCTAGCTGAGTTAAGCCTATGTATTCCTCCACTATATCGGCGGCTTTGGCTTCGCAATCGTACGATAAGATTGCCGATATCTGCGACAACTTCATGCTTCAGGTGATTAATAATTTTTCCGCTCATTTCGATTGCAATTGCATCGTTTAATTTAAATCTAAACGGACTACTCATCTTCCCCCTCCCCCCTCGTGTTGAGCAGGTTGCAGCAGAAGGCGTTTCTTATCAGGACGAATGGCCTTATGCGATTCATCTTCTAGGTCACATTTATGTTGATGACATGTAATCTCATTCTCTTCTTGTTGCTTCTCCTTGCAAGTTTCGTCTTTGTTTTTCCAATGTTAATTTTGAAATGAGAGTGACATCAGTGTTCCTTCATCGAGTTCGTTTCGCTTTCTTCAATACGATTGTTTTGTATGATATATTTTTTAATTTATTGAGTTTTTGGTTGAACTGTGAATTTCGAAACCGGGAGGTTTTTCTGGCTCTGAAATCTGACCTAAAGGAACATAGAATACATGAAGACGCATGCTTTACAAATTCTGCTACTCAACCTTAGCTTTTATGGCTACCAAACTGAGTGCCGCAGTGTAGAGCCTTAGGTATTGTGTAATTCTGGAGAGTTGTATGTGTACAAGTAAGGCATTCTGCATTCTTTTGGTCTTGCAGGGTTAGAACTTTGCAGTGAGTTCTCCTTGTTATGTTGTTGATGCAATAATTCATATCAGGCGCCTGCTAGTTCTTGCCTTGAATTATTATATTTTTTTAATTGTGGCCTAGGAGTTTTCGCCCCTTTGGGTTATCGGTTCTTGGGTTATCAATATCATACTTGCTGTGGTGATATTGCAGTAACAGTGCACGGTTTCTTTGGAAATCAATACCTTCCTCGATCAAAGAAAACAAGCCAGAGGTAGTTGCCGCTTGGAAAATTGGGCAGAAGCTATGGACTCGTGACTATGAGGGAGTGCATGAGGCAATTCGTGGGTTTGACTGGAGTCAGGAGCTTAAAGGCCTTGTAGCTGCATACTCAGGCAGGCTTTAAATTCCCATTTTTATTAACAGGGATGCTTGGGAAGTCTTACGTCTGAAATTTGCTGTTGTACTTTGCAAAGAACTGAAGTTTCTAATTTATATTCATTGAAATGAATTTTCAAAAAGGAAAAATAGGGCAAAAGTCTGACTGTAGCTGTGAGAAGATATGTTACAGATGTCACTAGTCACTTTATGATAACTATCAAATTCACTCACTGCAGCATGAAATTGGCAGTTGAAGTTACATGTTGTTTCAATTTTCAACAAGGAATTCTGAAATGGTCTAGGATAAATGTGTGGGAGATCTTACCAGATTATTCTGGCCATAACATAGAGCTTCCATTCTGTTCCATCACCATCCCTCCCCTGCTACTCCTGGTAGTTGGCAGGCAAGCAGTACAGTTTCTTTAATCTTTAGCAACTGTTAGATGAGCTAAGGCGTAATTTTACAGACAGAGATACTATGCTTGGTTGAACTATTAGATGAGCTTCTTCTTGTTGTCGTTGCTGCTTTTACTGCTATAGTTGTGTTGTTTACAAAATATAGAGACATCCCCCTATCTTCATGATATGCTTGTACTAAATAATCTAATTATATATTAGTGATTTGTTAGGTTTGCTTTATTATTGTCTTGATAGCTCTTATTGCTACTGTGAGAACTTAATTTTGCCGAAACATGTGTTTGTTGTTTTTCCAAACCAATTTATATTTTGGTTTGATTTAATTGCAATAGATAAAACATCTTGCGGAATATATTTCCCTTGTGGTTACAATTTTTATTGTGTTTTTGTGTTGCTTCTTGCTAGTTTTAAGTGTGCGTATTAACTTTTTGAGACTCAAGACTATAGTTATTACAATACACCCATGCTGGATCTGAATGGTTGCATTGCATTTGCTGTACCCACTACATGTTACTATTGTTGATCATCAATACATAATTGGGAGATTAATTCTATGTGAAAGCATCTTCAAAACAAGGCTCATCGTAATTCTATTAGATTGTTATTGATTTGATGATGTCGTCCAGAATAATAAATTTTTTGCTATGACTTGAAGTAGAGAAATTCAGATTGGAGAGATATTTGGGTCAACATGGATTTGTTACTTCTTTATTTGGAACGCTTTGTTTTAGGTCTTCATTGATATGCGATGAAAGGATATCAAATTTTAGAATGGATATTCAAAGATATAAGCACTATGGCATGATTATCTGAAAGCCTAAACTAAAGTGTGTTGGTCTTTTTTGCTGCCATGCTTTCTACTGTACGAGTGGTTGTATCACTTAACTGCATATCAACTCTTTGCAGAACTTTACACAAAAAAGATGTTTCAGCTGCTTCTCTCTGCTTATTCTACCATAAGCATTCAGGATGCAGCTTTATTTCTTGGAATGACTGAGGGTGATGCTACAAGTTGTAAGTAACCATGTTTCTTCGTTTGAATTAAAATTGTGTGATTCTACAGATATTTTCCAAGTTTTCCAACTTTCATTAGCTTCTTAGGTCAGAGCTAATGCTGTAAAGGTAACGAAATGAAATTTTATACTGGAAGACACTTAAAATATTCACCATCAACCACTTTAATTAGTATATGTAGCCATGATTTATACGTATTATTAATACACAGATTTGCAAATTTGTACCATTCCACAGTCCAAATTAAAAGACAAGAAATATTGTTTCTGCTTGAAAGGATCAAGCATGCTGCTCAAAATACAGCACTATTTTCCTGTTTGGGACGAATGAAGGAAGTTTTATCACTAAGAAAGGAGGAGAGAGACTGAGAGAGTAAAATGATGGAGAACCGTAGGATATATAAATGAAATTCCTATGCACTTAAATGTGAAGCTTTGAAGAGAAGACCTTGAACACTCAAAACGAGTGTGTTATGGACGACCTTAACCATTCATGTCTTCCTTATTTCTTATCACTTAAAAATGACAGTGTTTCATGATTTTTAGAAACTCTAAATGTCATGCTAATTAAAATGGCTAATCAAAGCTAGTTTTGAGCTCCCATTGAATCATTATAGTTTGTTACATTTTTTAATTATATGTTTCATTTCCCATGGCCATCGGAAAAGATTTTTGGAATTTGAAATTGGGGAAAACTTGTTCAGGGTCTTAGAGATGATTAACATATGGTCTGGTAAAATTTGTGGTCGACAGAGAAGTGGCTGAATTTGGGGCAAGTCGTTTTTGGAGTTTAAGCAGAGAATTTATTATCTGGTTTGAATGTGAGGTTTTAGCCGTTGGGTAAGGTAAAATGAATGGGGATAATATCTTGGTTATCATTTGAAGATGATGATCTCTCTGTTTTTTTTTGACATCCACGAAGGGAAGGAAGAAAAAATTTGCAACTTGCCTGTCATTATCAAATCCCAATCTGATGTATACTATGTACCTGAGACATTTGGATTTTGACTCAATTTTTCCTGCATGGATATGGAATACCTGTAAAACTTACTTGTAAGGGCTTTGAAAGTTGAAAACCAAGAAAGGCACCAACGATTCCTATGGTGAATTTGGTTGCCATTACTGCTGCAATAAAGTTTGGTATTGACACTATGCTTATTCTATATAATGCTGCACTTAAAATTGCCTCTTGCACTGGTATAGCTTTGGTCTGATTGTTTTTGAAAGATCCATGAGGTTAATAATATGCTAAACCCCTTGTTTGTTGAACCTTTTCCGTTTCTCTCTTGGATGTTTCTTCTGAGTCTTTTTTTGCTTGTATAATGCCAGATGTGCTACGGCAAGGTTGGGCGGTGGACCCTGTTTCTCAAATGTTGATTGTGAAGAAACAACCTATTGTGACAGAGCAGAAGCTGGATCCTAGTAAATTGCAGCGTTTGACAGAGTATGTCTTCCATCTTGAGCATTAAAAAACTTTTGACCTGGTGAAGACATAGATGCTTCTTCCTTCGTAATTTTTTACCTTTTTTACTGCCACCATCCCAAAGCAGTGCCTTCTAGTTATGCTGTGTAAAGCTGCTCTAATGCGCCTTTGACATTTTGTGGAACAAAGTGTATTGTCTTCTATGGATTTCCATCTGCAAACTTAAATTTTCGATAGTCATTACTTACTGAGCATCTTGTTTGAGATTTTCTCGCGGGTGATGGATTCATTTTGTATTTTGTGCATATGGAATAACTTCTTACGGGTTTGAATCTTAGTAGAGTTATCATCGGTCTTGGAATCCGAGCTGGTTGCAAAATATAATGCGCTTGTTTGGGAAGCCATTCTTCCCAACGGTGCACGTAAGCCGAGACAAAGCCATTTTGAAATCTGTAAAAACCATCTTGAAATCCATAAAAACCATCTTGAAATCCGTAAAACCATCTCAAAATTCCCAAAATGTCTCGAAATCTGTAAAATCCATTTTCCCAACGGAGTTCCCAAACAAGCACAATGTCTAGTGAAATTGAATATGATATTTGATGAGAAGTTTAGTTCAATTATAGTTGAATTGGTTGAACAAAAAAATCATAGTCGAATTGGGGTTAATTTAAATTTTTATTTAACATGTAAAATTTTATATAATATCAAAGAAAGGAACTTCCATTTTATTTTACTGATTTTCATTTAGTTTTTATTTACTTTTGATCAATTTTTTATGTGATCATCCAATATCCCGTTTGTGAAATTAAATTCAAACAAAATTAGATGATCTCTCTCTCTCTCTCTCTCTCTCTATTTACACTGGTTAGCTCTCAACTTTAAAGGGAGTTGAGTTTCTCTTTAATTTCTATGAATAAATTAAAAAAAAAATTAGTCAAATTGAGTCCTGGGGTTATTCAAGGCCAAGAAGAAATTCTATGCTCAAATTATTTATAGAGTTACCTACAAATTATTTACCAACAAGATCTTAATACATATTGAGTTGAACCAAAAGACCAACTGGATTCTGATGGCTTGGAGAAAATCTTATGTTTTCAATCACTAATCAAAGAGGGAACATGCAAGAAGCATGTGAAAGAGTAGTATTGAAAGTGGGTATGATAATGGCAGCTTCCTAACCTGTAACATTCATTGCCCAGAATTATTTTGACGTTAACCTTACCAAAACAAAACTGTAACATCCCAGGTTGTCCCTTCATAATCCCATTATGAACTCACTATCTCAATCCTCAGCCACATTAAGCTATAGGCTTTACAAAAACATCTTCAAAACTGACTCTTCCGGAATGGGTGGCCTTACGGTTGTGCAAAGGGTGGGTGAGACTTGAACACCCTTAGAGCCACATGTATAGTTTTGTACTAAGCCATTGTATAGTGAACCTTATTCTAATGAAACTACTCGTAATTGATCAGTATGTGTTGAGTGGGTTAGTCCTTTAGCGGTAGGCAATGAGATGTATTCAAATTTAATATATATATAGGGTTTTAAATATAATTGTCTCCAATAATAAAATACATGCTTAAAAAATGCACTTGTGTTAATCCACTAATTGAATTACCTTCCTTCCCATGAAATCAACAAAACATTTTTTTTTAAAAAAAAATCAATGGGTAACTTCTCTAAAAAATTTCATTTCTTACAACTTAATACTTGTTTAGGAACACCGTTTCCCAAACGGTGCACATATTCCAATATAAAACCATTTCGAAATCTGTAAAAACCATCTCGAAATTCATTAAAACCATCTTGAAATCCGCAAAATACCTCAAAATCTGTAAACTCATTTCTCCCTACGGACTTTCCAAAACAGACACTTATCTGCTGCGTAATGCAGAGTTCTGCACGCTCATGAACTCATAGCGTGGAGCAGCAAGAACCAAAAAGGCACAACCAAATATATAGCCCAGTGACATGAAAGTTATTATCAAATTCAGAGGTCACAGATTCAATCACACCTATAATATCATGTTCTTGGTGTTTAGAATAAAGTAGAAAAGGGTACAATAACCATTCCAAGCAGCCTTGTGTCAACGAATATATACACTGTTCTTGAACGTTGGCAAAAAAAAAAAAACTGTTCTTCAACACCATTTCAAGTTAGCTTACATTACAACGTACGAGTCAAGAAATTAGAACAACATTCTCTGAAGAGATCAGAAAGAGAGAGGGGCAGAGTCAAAGATGAACGAACCCTTTCTCTCTCTCTCCCCCTGGATCTCATTTCTTTCTTACATCTGATTCTAGAAACTTCGGTTCGATTTCTATACTTGATCCTCCACCACAAGATCGTCGTCGTTATTCTCAAACCTTGAAAGCCTTTAATGACAGGGAATCACAGGCTCTGTGAGTCTATACAGATCGAGAACGAAGCGATACCTCTTGTTTCTTCTCCTTCGACTCTTCCTTAATTCCTCCAAACTTTCACCGTCATCCATTGTTTCAACGTTGGAAGATACATCGGCAGTGTCGAGCTTGCTCTTTTGCTTTTGCTCTAGTTCTTCTTCTTCTTGTGGTCTCCCCTGTACGCTAAAGCTGTTGCTGCTATTGTTTTCTTCAACGACAACGTCGTCGCCCGTCCCGCCGGAACGATGACCTGAGGAAGAATCTCCGTTGCTAAGCTCGATGAGTTGCCGAGCTGCCTCCATCTCCGATTCCGACAACAACGACTTCTTCTTCTTCGGGACGACGATGCTCTTGTCGTCGGATGAGTACGGTAAAGATTTCGATTTCTCCATACTAATCACCATGAAGGTACGAAACGAAGGATTATCGATCTTCTTCTTCTTGTTGCTGTTTTTATAGTAAGCTTCAGAGAAGCGTAGGTCGGTTTGCAAAACTTGCTGCACTTGGTTTCCCCTTTCCTCAATCGTTTTCTTAACTTTGCTTTAATCTATATATAAATATATATATATAATTTCCTTTTTACAATAGTACATTTTCATTGAGGAGAATGAGAGAAAAATACCCTTAAAATGTAGGAATATCAGATATTGATCTTATGGACTAAATATGGATATTAAAATTGGATGAAAATACAATAATGTTACTCATTTATTATTACATATACTTAACATTAACGAATTGTAACTCGAGTTTAATTAATTACAAATCAGTTTTAGTTGAATTGCAACTTTAGGTAATAACTAGTATAAGTTTCAAAAAGTTTACCATTTGAATAATTGTACCTTGGAACTTAAGGAAATAGACCTCTTTTACTCAAATTTTGATTGCAATTTTAGTTTAGCAAAGTACAACTCGATTATAGCTAATAATAAGTCGGTTTTAGGCGATTTGTGATTAAAATATTTGTACCCTATGGCTTATAAGGAAATGGGTCTCATTTAACCAAATTTTGATTGCAACTTCAATTTGATGAATTACAGCTCCAATTTAGATAATTACAAGTTACGTTTAGGGAATTTTTTATTTGAATATTTGTCTTCTAAAACTTGCAAGGAAATGACCAAGCAAATTTTTTTGTCACATTCCCTAAACAAATTTTGATTACAACATCAGTTTAACGAATTACAACTCAAATATAGGTATATAACAAATTAAATTTAATGAATTTGATATTTGAATACTACACCTCGGAACTTGCAAGCAAATGAGCCTCCTCTAACTAAGTCAGGGCACTATTATACTTTCATCAAATTTTAATATTTCTGTATGGTCCACAACATAGATAAATTGGGCATCCTAATTTATCCTTTCTACATTTCAATAATCCGTTTTTGTCATTCTCCCTTTTTATTACATTCTTTTTATAATAACTTTATTCGGACATAGACATATTGGGGAAAAAATCATTTGCTGTCAATAGATTTGATTTATTTGTACTTATCCTTAAAAGAAATAAAATTAATTATAATATATAGACACACACAAACACATATAAAAGGTTATCTGGAGTCCTGATCTATGTCTTGTACTTGTACGAGGAGTAAGATAATTTTTATTTCTAAGTTTAGAATTAAAATAATCATTGAGAAAACTTATGTAATTTATATGCTTCATGTGCTTGGTGCTAATTAAATAATGTGAATTTTTACATACTGTTTCTATGATGACAAACTCTTTTTTATTAGTATTACCATTGATCGAGTTATTTGATTGTATAAAAACATATTAAATGTGTATGGCTAAGTTTTTAAGTCTTTTTAATTAATTTTAATAAGATTCATAACAAAAACTACAATATTATATTTCAAAAAGTTAATTATTGAATAAAAATGGAATTTTTGATCGAAAATAAAATATTATTAAAGATAATATTGTGCTCATTATAAAATACGTTTATGTTTGTAGTGATTCCATATAATCCAATTGTTTATTTAGTTTGCCTTTATATATTTTGTTTGTTTGATAAATTATACGAATTAATTAATTAATTAATACGATTTAGTGTTGTGACCGACCTTTAAACTTAAGCACACGTGGAGGTCTTAAAATGTCTGCAGAACTTGAGGTGCCCCATTATTATTACTTTTTCATTTGGTTTACTTTCTTCTCAGTTCTCAACCTCTCATCTCTTTTTTATTTTATTTTTATTTTTTACACAAAATAAATAATTAAATATTTACTTGGTACCCTTCAGCATGAAGTTTTCAGCTTTGTATGTGCGCACGTACCTGCTTATTAAAAATAATCATGTTTAAAGTACTGTAAAATACTGTATTAACATTATATTTTAATTGAAGGTTGAATTTCAACTCGACATATTACAAGGAATTAACACATTCCATTAAAGTTTAATCAATGTTTTTTTAACTAACTACAAGCATCCTCCTGCATCAAGTAACCTTGCTAGGGTATAGGTATTAAATGTAGAGATTTCTTCTAACATCTTTCTATAAAGCCTAATCCTCAAGTTTTCAACTTTTTTTCTTTTTGGGTCAAAGGGCGAATTTGCCCTAGAAGTATTCACATAGTTGTATTGAGTGTCTGGAAGTTTTTGAAGGGCAATTTTGCAGGAAACGGTGCAATATCACCCTAAATTTAACATATGCAAACGGTCGATTAATGTTTTATTCAGTCAAATAAAATTATTTAACAGTTAACTCTTGTAACGGACATGACAACATTACACCGTTTCTACACTTTTAGGACAATGTAAACCTTTAAAAAACTTTTGGACATTCAATGCAATTTCTTAGATATTTTTGGGATAAATTTGCTCCTTAACCCCTTTTTTGCTATACACAAGGATTTAATAGAGACAATTTTTTTAGTATAAACCATCCGGTATCCTGTGTTCATTGCCCACCCCAGACTAATCCGGACCTCTCGTAAGGAAACCTTACGGTGGTAGCGAGTTATACACAAGTATTTAATAGAGACGATTTTATTTAAAGTACTACCAACACTAAAGGTAGACACCTTTTTACTTTTTTTGGCTAAACACATATATATTTCTATTTGAGGTAATTCTAATCAAAACATCGTTGAATACTAAATGTGAATATATATACTAACAAAGATTTAAACCTTAATTTATCGTATCATGATCTCTTCTGCTGTACTCATTCCTATTAGCTGCGCTTCTTACTTTTGTTTCCGGTGTGACCTCTTTTTTTTAATAATTTTTTTGGTTCAAAAGGTTCAGTCGTTCAGGCCAGACCCTATATCAATCAAGGTTTGTGCCCGTTTGAAAAAACAGTGAAGAAGTATTTTTACTGTTTATAAAATAAATATATGAAGAAGATTATCTTAATTTACTGAAAAATATTGTTGAATGTACATTGATGAGACCAAATGCTTTCCCAAACAAATCCTTTGTCTAAATAACTATACTTGTCCAGAGGTGGGCTTAACCTTGTAATCGTTTTCTCTCTTTAATACATGATATGATATATAGGTTTAAGGTAAAAAAATAACCATTAACTTTTACTAAAGTTGAATCGAGCACCGTGTACTTTTCAAATGTATAAAAATATTTATAAATATTTAAAATTAGAAAAAATATCATGACCGTTAAATATAATTCAACACTGCAATCCTTTTACATTCATTTTGTAAGTGTCGTCTATGTAAGAGATGTAAGAAATATCATTAGTTTACATATGTTTTTTTAGTGGATTTTGGTTTAGGG
>JANTPZ010002367.1:0-10237 GCA_025593235.1 Vachellia pachyceras
CGAGAAAGTTCCTTTTGAGGACGAACTTTCCTGCGGACTCAACCCACCATTAAGGCCAAACGAGTTTCATGTCAGAAATGTAGAACACCAGTTCATTCCTAGTTTTGGAGGCAAGTGTCCGGTACATAAAAACTACCAAGAAGGAGACAACCTAGACTTAAATAGTCTTTCAGAATTACGTAATGGCCCTGATGAAGATAGTTTAGTTTCCTTGCGTTTGGGAGAGCCTGAGGCAAAGAGAAGAAAGCAATCAAACTCTTCTTTTACCACTGAAGAATTGTAATCATCAAGTAATAAGTATTTACAGAATATTGACTCATTGAAGCAACCGTAATATGGCTGCAGTCCACCATCATGCTTTAGAAATCTCCTTTATCAGTTAATGTCCTTCTGGGCAATTCTTATTCTTTTTTCATGTTCTTGCCTAGTCAATGATAATAGTTAACATGAGAATTACTATATATAATATTTTATAGCGGAGATTTAGCTAGCACTAGTCTGTGATATTTATCAACGCTACTACTTTTGCTGTAGCATTTGTATCATAAGAACTGCTGAAGGGGAAGAAACTATAACCCCCATTGTAAGTTAAAAGGACCGTAATATATATCCTTGCCAGGCAGCGTCATTTCTTCAGGGTGAATCTTGTTTGCACTTTGTTGGGTAACAATTTGTTCTTTACAAGATTTACTTTATATATGATCATTTAAATTCAGACTGAGAGTATCATGTCATCCATGTAGTTAATTTCACCTAATTGGGTAAGATTTTTAAATCCTAGTGCGTTCGTGGTTTTAGTGGTTGTACCTGTAGTAACTGGAAAAGGATGTAGAGACATAATGTCATTGTGATATGTAATTTCAATTTTTATATTGCAAAATTTACTATTGGTTGAAATTGAAAGCCACAATTTTATGGATGATGTGTCCATATAAATATAGAATTTGCTGTAAAGTTGTAATTTATGAGTCATGAGTATTGTCGTTGACTTCAAGCCCTATGTAAATAAGAGAAATTGTCTATTTTAATTATTTTTTTGCCATACAGTGTATTTTAATTATGGAGAAAGCAATGAGCAATCATTTCATGCTGCTATTTTAACTGTATATTTTCAAGAGAAATTTAGTTTTAAATCCTAAATAAGAAAATTATTTAAGGAATGGTCATATGGAAGAAAATATTTAATGAGAGGTTCCAATTGACAACATGAGGTTCTTGTATTGGCAACACCATGCGCTGTATTGACAATACCTCATGTTGTCAATGTGACCTCTCATTAAATATTTTCCTCCATGGAATCATTCCTTAAATGACTTGCTTATTTGGGTCCTAAGACTAAATTTCCCTATTTTGTAACTGAGGGCCTGTTTGGTTGGGGGGAAGGGAGGGGAAGGGGAGGTTTAATGAGACCTTCGCCTTGTTTGGTTTGAATTTTTTGGAGGGGAGGGGATGAAAAATAATCTCCTCTCTCCCCTTCCCTCCCTCTTTTTTTGATCCCTCCAATTTGGGGGTTTTAGAGGGGAATGAAAATATTAGACTAAAATACCCCTATCATATTTTTGTTATTCCACTGATGACCTCGTCTCTTTTCGGTGAGTACGTGTTTCCCGAAATAGAGTCATGCCTAGATCTAGATTTCAGACCGGTGGATTCGAAGGTCGAAGCTCAAGAGCAAAACAATTCCAGCACTGACGGCATTGTGCCACTATAGAGCAATTCATTACATTTCAACCTTGATTTTTAGCTAATACGAAAGAGTTTAGGCCTCGTCGTCTTCCATGGAAGTTAGAGTGGTTCCAGATAGGAAAGAGTGAATTCTATCATTTATAAAACTTTTTAAATTAAATGGTAGATTAAAAAAAATATGTAATTAATTATTTTCTCCCTTTAACATCAACTTACCCTTTTGCTCATTAATTATTTAAATAAATTATATGAGGAAGCACCTTAATAATTATTTAAATTAATTAAATAGAAGGAGAATTAATTTTCATGAGTGAAAACTAATTTAAATAAATTGTATAAATAAATATAATCAATATACATGGGTAAAATAGTAAATTGATTATTAAATTCCCTCCCTTCCCCTCCTGAACCAAACAAAGAATCATTAAAAATCATTCCCCTTCCTTCCCCTTTAACTAAACCAAACAAAGTAGCTTTATACCCTTCCATCCCTTCTCTTTCCCTCCTATCCATCCCATTCCTTTCCCCTCCATCAAACCAAACATAGCCTAAGGAAAAGGGAATGGTAAAAAGCCATGAGTAAATTATCGTATAATTTTAGTTTCATTAAAATGACTATTATTTCTAAATTTTACATGGATACAAAGCTAAAAATATTTCACTTGAATTAAAATCACTTATTAACTATGTGCCTCGTCATATATATTCTACAGTTATGGCTTTGTTTTCCCTATTTAATATTTAATTTGAACATGAGAGAGGGATGGATGGATTAATTAATTAATTGGTAAATCAGTATATATATACAAACAGTAATTAATTCATTTATCATTTATAGCATATAATTAAGTTAACAAAAATCTGCATCAAACATAATTAAGAAAGTGACCTGTATTATTATGATTTAGGAGATTTTATGTAATACTTCAGCGTATCTCACCAGCCCTAACACTTGACCATGATGGGAAGCACTCTAATAATTATATTAGGAAACTCTCTTCAAAGTTTAAACACTACCTAATAATTATATTCTTTATTTTCATAAAAGAAGTGTAATAAAAATAATTGAAAAGAGAGAGATGATAGGGTACAAAGATATAATATGAAATTAAGGTATCATTTAAATATTTATAAAAAGAAGCATATGCGTTAAGTTGTACACTCGAAGAAGCATAATTAAGGAATTAAATGAATAACCATATTTTATCATTAGGAATAAATTGCATGGATATGATATATTGACTTATCGACTTGCGTGTTTGAAAATCCGTTGAGAGAACAATTTCATAAATTCTGAGACAAGTATATGGAAGAGTTTTGTATCAACTTGCATGTAATGTGATTGGGATCACTTCCCAAACTCACACTGGTTGGCCTAATTTTTATACTACAGAGAGATGAATATGAACTAACTAGCTTCACATCGGTTCACACACACACACTCTTCAATATAAATAGCAACAACAATAAGTCTTATCTCATTAGTTGGAATCAGCTACATAAATCGTAAGACACATTGTACTCTCTGTTAGCATTCAAATTTTTGAATAAATTGGTAATCAAAAGACCCTGCTCAATAATGTCATTAAACATTCTTTTTTAGCCTTACTCTGCCCTTTTTAGAGGGTATCAAGCTTCTTGATCCAACCTCATCACCAACGCAATAGATGGTCTTCTTTGTATGTCCCCAAACCACCTCATCAGATGATAGATCTACCATTTCTGTATATGTTCGTTACAAGTCTTATCTTCTCTTGTACGATCACACGTCCATCTGAACGTCCCCATCTCAGCTACTTCTGTTTTATCCTCTTGTTATCTCTTTAAAAATTAATATTTACTATCATAGTATTGGTCGTTTTATAGCGGTACAATATAACTTCCCTTTTATGTTAATAGGTATGTGAAACTGAATTTGGGGGGGGGGAACCATGCATATAAATAATATTGCCAATATATTCGAACGTTATATATATAGGCTGTCGTATGGGCAGAGACTGATACACCTTATAAATATTTAATTTAATTAAAAGTTTCCTGCAAGCCAAAATCAAATATAAGATGAATTGGAGGAACACATGAAAATTAGAAAAATTATAATATATTGGCAATTACCTTTATCCTGTACGTCCCTCACAAAATATGACATCCAATTAGTCTGTACATGTATATATACAAAATTAATTCAAAAGAAGACGATGGCCATTACTTATATTGATGAGAGTTCTAATTGCAAAAGATGAGCAATGCAAGTAGAATGTTTATTTTATTTACTTTTGAAGTGACAGAGTGGACCGCAAATAATATTGTAGTTGTACCTGCTAATTAAACAGTGAACAAATTCAAAGTGTTGTCTCCGATGAAACAGTCCCTAAAATAGTTAAACAAATAATGGCACTTTCGTTCAAATCAATAAAATCAATAAATTATCTCTCTATACGTCACCTCGCTAGCAACACAGTGCCCGTTTAGGAACACGGTAGACAAGTGTTTTTACGTAAATCGAGGTAAATATATGAAGGAGATTATCTTATTTTACGGGAAAACACTGTTGAACGTGCGTTTGACTTTTTCAAACGTTCTACCAAACAAACCCATATTTGTCACACACATACACACATCCCCCAAAGAATTATCGTCTGCTGTATAATTTCAGGTACAGTACTACTGCAAATATATAAATGTATGTGCACACGCATTCAAATATATATATGCACAGATCGTGGATATGTGCGTGTTTTTGTGTAAGTACTTCAATCGTATATTGTAGAAATTAACATCTGCATATAGGAAAATTAATAGCGTTAAGGCATGGTACGTACCTTGAATCTGTAAATATAACTGATGATGAACGTACTTTTACAGATCGTGGATATGTGCGTGTTTTTGTGTAAGTACTTCAATCGTATATTGTAGAAATTAAAATCTGCATATAGGAAAATTAACAGCGTTAAGGCATGGTACGTACCTTGAATCTGTAAATATAACTGATGATGAACGTACTTTTCCAGGCTTAAACGTTTATACGTAACTTTGAAGAGAATTAGAATAGCCTTGTTGGTGATTGAGTGATTGAAGCTGCAGCATGATCTGATATATATATATATATATGTATGTATGTATGAATGTTTGTATCGATCTAATTATAAGATCTAAATAATCCAGTAGTTTTCCAGATTCAATAACCAGCCAGTACTAAAAAGCCAAGCTAATTAACATGGTTCTCCTCAGTTTCAGCAACATATTGAAGAAGCACATCAGTTTATATTTTGATTCTTCTCATCACCTGCATGTTTATAATTACCAGATCATGCTGGCAGCTTCAAGCTCTCAAACCAACATATATACATACTTGAGACACAGAGAGAGAGAGAGAGAGAGAGAGAGAGAGAGATGCCCTAGTTTGCTGGGAATTTCCATGGAGGTTGATATCCACCAGCACGCATTGAATTTATATGTAATAGGACTACTCATGCATCCATATATGTGTGTGTGAGTGAGTGCTTGTGTGTGGGCGATATATAGGGATACTGATAGGGTTATAGAGAGAGAGTTGACAAATAATTAAGCAATTAATAATTTAATTATGGCTTTTGGTCCCTCCCTTACAGCTATTGACAATGACTTATTAATTGCCTCCTCTCTCTCTCTCTCTCTCTCTATAAATATATATACATATACATATATATATATATGGTTTTCGGTCATTTGCATTGCACATAATATGATAGGGACCACGGACGATCCTTGAAGAAATAAACAGGTAGATGATTAAGCAGCGAGATGTGAAAATTTTCGCATGTCTGGGACAACGTGTTACATTTCAATTTCTCCTGTTTTACTATTGATTAATTAACAACTTTTTAGTTGTATTTCTTCAGTGAAAATTAAATTAAAATTACCTATGATTCTCGTTTTTTTGCTGTATGATTATTCTTTTGATGAAGCAGATTGATAATCAACATAATCATTCAGTAATTCATCAACACAAACCCAATTAATTAATAATATTGATTTCATTAATTGTGAAGTAATAATTTATAAGCAGGACATTTTCAAACTTATAAATGTTAATAGATCAATAATACTACTCCATCATGCTACAATGCCATGCTTATTTTATGTTAATCTTTGAAATCAAAGTGCACTTTTTCTTGAAGCTACAACAAAAAAAAAAAAAGCTTACTTTGCAGCTGTATTGTTGCAGTGGTTATCGAAAATTTGCAGCTATTTCAATTAGGTGACGCGGGAAGAAATCTAGTATTGGTTTTCAAGTAACAAAATTGCTACAAATATATGTCACATTGAGGCCAGGTGATAGGGAGGCGATGTCAAAATAATAACGTAATTTTGCAATGGTTATGAATAATAAAACCGTTGCAAAAGTCCAATAGTCGCCATTTGTCTCACAATTTGTAGCGGTTATAATAACAGCTACAAAGTGGCATGTTGACCAAATTGGCGTCAATTTTGTCACCGAATTTTGCAGCAGTTTGTGAAGGCCAAACCGTTGCAAAACTCGAAATGTCATGAGTTGCAACGCCTTTTGTAACGGTTCAAACAACCGCTACTACAAAGAAACGTTTTCTAAAATTGTGGCAGTCATTTGCAACAATTGATGTAACAGTTGGCCTACAACCACTACAAATTTTTTGGCATGCATGTGAATTTGTAGTGGTTTTGTTAGGATCAAGCGCTTACCACTAGACCAAAAGCTATAGCTATTAGTCAGGGCTCAACTCTATTTTCTTAACCCACAGTAGAGCAGACGCCCAAACGCCATGGTTCGACTATGACTTGACCCCTCGGGCCTTCGCCATGGGACAATTGATGCCACACGTTGGCCAACAATCTCCCCCTCAACAATTGTCCTGCTGAGAATCGAACCCATGACCTTGGCTCTGATACCAATTGTTAGGATCAAGCGCTTACCACTAGGCCAAAAGTTATAGCTGTTAGTCAGGGCGCAACTCTATGTAGACGCCTTGGCGCCATGGTTCGACTATGACTTGACCCCTCGGGCCTCCGCCATGGGATAATTGATGCCACACCTTGACCAACAGGTTTAATTTTGGCCAAAACCGCGTGAATTTAACTTGTAGCGTTCTAGAGTTTCCAACATCCAATTCTTTTGTTCTGAAGTTTCTTGTGTGACACTATAAAGGTTGGTATCTAAATTTTTTTAAATTTAAATTGTTTAATTGTTATATAGTTTTTTATATTTATTTTTTTGTTATTTTTGTAGTTTTATTTTAATTTATTTTTATTACAATATATATTTTTCAATTATTAGAATATTTATTTGCAATAGATGACTAGCCCTGATCCTAGTTGTAGACTTGAGAAGAAGCCCATGATCCCTGAGGGCGAAGCCCCGACTAGTAGGTGCGCCGAGGCTAATCTAGAGCCTACTGATATCAACCTCAATGATTTTGAGGTTGATGACATTGATATTACAATTCAGGAGTTTGAGCGTTTTGAGGATGAGAAGATTGCTAAGGAGCACGGATTCCCATGCCTTTCCTGTAGCTGGGTCTATTGGTTTTGAATTTGAGGTGAGTACTTTCAATTAAAATTTTTATTTTGAAATTAATTCATTTTTTATATTAATTATGTAATTGAAATATGCGGATTCGATGGATAACATCTCAAAGATGAAGTTAGCATTGATATATGATTTTTAGCTCAGTGGATACAGGATAATAGTACCATGGACGATCTCACACAGCATTCATTCAGCAAAGGCATTTAGTTGTACAATACTTTAACCAGTAAGAGGATATCAATACTTCAACCTCACTCCTATCGAGATGCTACAAGCACATAGATATGCCTTAATTAATTGCAGTCAAGTTTATCATTTCATTTAGCGACTATCAATACTAACCTATTATTTTATAACTTCAAACTATATTTGTCTACTCACTTTACTCATTGACTAATTAATACACCAGAGAGTTCTGAAATTATGTCAAGCGTCAACTACATATTCGAACACAAACATTTGTTGAGGTTGATAAAAGGATGTATAGAGAATTCTCAATGGTTTGTACACCGAATACGCAATGACAACAACGTTCATCCACTTGATTTGACAAGTATTGCAATTGACTCGCTTCATTATCCAAAAAAGGTTTATTGCATACAACACCAACAGATTCAAGTTCCACACAGTTTCACCCAATCAAGGCTCTCTTACCTAAAATTCAGGGGTTTTTGTGACTTTTGGTACAAGAGGTTATGCGAGCAGCAGTGACAGTAACATGAGTTTTGAAGATGCCCCTACAATAAAAAATTGGTTGATATCATCAAATTGAATTATCAGGGGTATCTCACTGTCATGTTATTCAAGTGTTCTTGGGAAAATACAATAACTTCTCACGGAATCACTTCTAATGAGCTTGGAATCACATCAGTAAATTTCTTAAGGCTCATTCACATCGGTGAATCTCAAGATGATGAACAGTATATTTTAGCATAAAAGGCATAAGTATATTATGTGGAGGATGAGAAACATAAATATTGGAGTATGGTTATTCATCTTAAGCATAAAGATCTTCATGACATGTATGATAGCGATTGACATATCACCTATGAGGTAGAGCCATTTCATCCTACTAATTTTGAAAACTTCTTCCCCGAAAGAGATGACAATCTACCCCTTATTAGGGTTGATAATGGTGAATAAATAATTTCTGTATGTAAAATATGTAATATGTGTCAATCAATTAGATATATATTTATAAAAAACATACAATATTTAGTAGCAGTTCTAAACCACTACTAATAAAAACTATTGCAAACACCGTCATGTAAACGTCTGCAAAAAAAGTCACCTAAACTGCACCTCATTCCGTTCCTTACCCTTCTTTTCCTCTTATCCTCCTATTTCGATTCTCTTCGCCTTTCTTCCTTTCCTCCTTGTTAGTCTTTATTCCATTTGAAGGCTAGTTCTACAAATTCAATTTTAAATATACTTTTTTTAAGGTTGTTATTATTTCTACCACATCGTTACACCCTATATCCACCATTTAACTTGTATAAAAAAAATCCACCATTTAACGCCTTGTTAATTAATAAATTAACATTTAATTTGAGTCAGTAATAACCAAAATTTTTTAATTAAATTTAAATTTGTCATCCATCTAAATAATAATTACTCTAATTAAAATATTTAATTATTCCATTAATTAAATAAAGTATCTTCTTTTTTAAATTATGCAGAACTTTAGTATTGATTTTCAAACCACTACAAATCTATTAAATGGATGGAATTATTTTTGGTCAAATTTATGGCTGGATGCTGAGTCCTTAAAAATTTCAGGCTCCGCTTGGATGGGATGAAAAGTTGAGAGGAAAGAAAATGGAGAGAAAAGAAAAGTTGAGAGAAAATATTATCATCCATCCTGCTTGAATGGGTGAGAGAAAACAGAGAGGAAAGAAAATGGGCAAATGGTTGAATGACAGAAATATCCTTAATAATAAAATCTTTTAATAACTAGTAGCAAGTAAAGTATGCTTAAAATATATAAAGTAGAATATCAAATTAAATATGATAATGAAAAATTATATTAACATTAATATCATTAAATAATTTAAAATTAAATTATTTTTTAAAGATATCTTTTCAGTTATTATATTTCAAAATAAAATAATTTAGATAAGAATATATCATATTTTTTAAGGTTGTGAGGTTTTAGTAAGTAATTAAAAAATAAATTAGATATTAGAATATATCTTAAATCGTATTCTTTTAAAAAAAGAAGTCATAGTAAAAATATGTTAAACCTAGTTAAAATGAAAAAGTAATAAAAAGCATGTGGGTAGATAAGGAAAATGAGTTTTCTCTCCATGTGTGGAGAGAAAAGTTGGGGAGAAAATGTGGTGGGACTCACACCCCATTTTTCTTTCTCCCACTTTTTCTCTCCTATCCAAGCAAGGTAAAGTTCACTTATTCCCCATTTTCTCTTCAAATTTTCTTTCCTCTCTCATTTTCTCTCCATCCAAGCATAGGGTTAGCGAGATTTGTAGCACTTTTGCAAAATATTGGTGGTATAATTTAATTTTCGTCTCCCAGCGTTAAATGCATACTTGTCAAGATATAATTATTTGCAGCTCAATTTTCAGAAAAATTTATCAAGAACCTAACTGTTATTAATTTTCAAGATCTAATTGTCATTCTTCTTTCATTAAAAAACTAATCAATAATGTAATTTTTTTAATCGAATTAATATAAAGAATGCATACTTAGGGTTTGTTAGGAAGTTATTCCCATAACCTAGATTTGGTTTCAAAACCTAGATTTTGTCCAAGTATAAAAAATTTCAGAAAAGCAATTTTGGTTACAATACTTCGGTTTGAAATTTAGGTTTTGAAACCTAGATTTTCTCTTTCCTACTTTTTCCTTTTTCTCCTTTTCTACTTTTTTCCTTCATTCTCTTTCCTCTTTTCTATATTTTTCTTTCTTTCTCTTTCACCTTTCCTATTTTTTTCCTTCTTTTTCTTTTCTCTTTCTTACTTTTTCTTTGGTCACTTTCATCTTTTCTACTTT
>JANTPZ010002368.1:0-32233 GCA_025593235.1 Vachellia pachyceras
AGCAACTAATTTATTTACTCAAATCTGCATATAGGTTGGTGGGTGGACTCAAGTTTATGGAAATATCCTCTCATTTGCCACCGTGAGAGGAGCCTCCCATGAAGTTCCTTTCTCACAGCCTGAGAGATCCCTTGTGCTCTTCAAGTCATTCTTGGAAGGCATGCCTCTACCTGATAGAATCTTGACACAAAGTTAAGAGTCTTTTTTTGATTTAGTTGAAAATGTAAGTAACCATGCCATTAATTTATTAATGCGATATAATGTATGAAATGAGTGTATTAACTAATTGTGCAGGATGTCATAGTGACGTTTCTTTTTTTCTTCTTCCCCCCTCTATGAGTGTTGTGTGCCATAAAATGTAATCGATTCAAGGTTTACTGGGTTAGAGAAATTATTGTATAAATATTGTGAAAGTAAGGTTGAATTTTTTCTGACTTGACTTCTGTCTTCCATGTTCACTACTGCCCAAACAATAAAATCCTGCTACGAACTATCATTGCTGCTCAATTAGTAATTTTCTTAACAGGATACATTAAAAATAACGTGCGGTTTGTTTATTGCTGATCGTTTGTTTCTGAGAAAATGGGTTAAAATTGTTTATTTGAAAATTTTATTGGTGAGAAGAAGTTGAACTGGGAGTACTATTATTTTCTATGCATAAAAGTATATCAAATTGTTGTCGATAAAATTTCTCTACAGGAACTTTTCATCGGGTTTTTCTATTTTTTAATAAACTGAAAAGATAGAGTGAATTCCATGTTCTTGTAAAATTGAAAATAACTTGTATTGGTTACGATTTGTGAACATAGTAGTTCTCTATACTTTTTTGTCTTTTATATATTAGGTAAGTTTTGTGATTGCAATTGACTGGTCCAAAGACTAATTGATTAGCCACTCCAAAACCAAAGTGATTCATTTTCAGTTTTCACAGGCCAAAAAGTGATTGACTTTTATAAAAAAAGACGAATTGACTTGAACGGTTGAACCAGACACCAGTTAAAATGTAAAAATTACTTTTACAAGAAAATTGTCTTTTGGGATCAATGATTAACCAGTCAATATAACTGAACTCGTTGAATAGATAATTATAATTGATCCCAATTGATTGATATAAGAAAAAACAGGTTTGTAATGCCTAGGATTGGCTGAAGAGAAAGTCCGTTTGTTTTTTTCCCTCATTTGCTTTGGGCTGGACGTAAGAAGGTTAAGCCCTTGTTGGCAAAAAAGGAAGAAGGTTGAACCCAGAGCATTTCTCTTTTAAGCCCTGCACAATATAAGATGAATTAGCAACAGAAGTTAAGATATAATAAAATGGTTTAATTCCTCACAACATGACAAATGATGAATTAATATTCAAATCCCATTTGAAAAAGAGGTGTTCACTTGTAATGATGCGACTTCTGAGCTACTGAGCTCCACATGTGAGAAATTGCAACTTCTCCCATTTCAATTTATCACACTTTTTTTGGGAATGATTTCATATTTTATAAGATCTCATAATATCCTAATTTAAAATCTCACATGTTAGGGGGGTTATATGTAACTGCTATAAAGGGAGTAACTGATGGAAAAAAATTAAAGGAAGCAACCGTTAATATCATGGCATTACTGATTGACCCACCACTCTCAAAGAGCTTTTACAAGGCAATCCATTAACAAGGTAATCACATGATACTAGGATTTGAACCTAAGACTTCAAGTTATAAGCCAATTTTTTATCAACCAGTCATTCAATATTATTGGGTGTGTTTGAGCGGGTGTTTAGGGGAGGGTGGAAAAATTAGCCCAAAATAGAATGGTACACCTGAGAGTTGGCAGGAGTACTAGAAGAAGCTGCTGCATATTACTGGTTGTGAACCTTGAGAGGACACGCAGCCTCCAAATGGCCATACATACCGCAGTGGTAATAGATAATGGGCAGACCTTCATATTCAACATGCTGCGTTACACCATCTAGCTTTTTCATAGATACTAGAGGCTTTGTGAGATCAAGCTTAACTGCCAGACGAGCGAACCGAGCTTTCTCAACTCCTTCAGTGTTGTAGTCGATTTCCAGGACCTGTCCGATCACCTCCCCTACGGCACAAAGTACACTCTAGTGATAGTAATAGTAAGGGAGATCAGGGAGACGTCACGTACCCAACAATAAACCTGTTTGATTTCTAGATTTTGTGGGGAAAGTGTGGGTTCCCATGGATGAATCGTTAAATAGTGTGCTAGTACAAGCCAAGGTCCACGCAACATGGCTTTCTGATAGTCACTTTCATGATCAAATTTCTCCATGAACCATCTGCCCTCAAGCTCAGTGAGTTTGAACTTGCCAGAACATGTAAAGCAACTTGGCTTGTAGTGTGTCCTGGCGAATGTAGCGACCCAAAAGTTTGACAACTACAGCACGCTTCATACATTGGGCCATGGTCTTGGATACGTTTGAGAGAAGGTGATAACTGGAACAAGCCCCTCCAAGGCAACAGACACGTGACACTCATCAAGGAGAAGCTCCTGAGCTCCGGTATCAGTAGGCTCGCTGTTCAGTAATCTGTCCTTGAAAGAAACTTTGTTAGCCATGGTTTCAACCACTCTAGCTTCTTCCAAGATTTCCGGGTCATTACTTCGGGGAGCCATGTCACTACTGGTATTCCTTCCCAGATCCACTTCATCTGGAAATGATTGCTTCTGGGTCCCAAACCATGTCGTACTATCATTCATTGCGCCTTCATTATCTTCATGAGCCATCTCCTCATCGTTGTCACCTTTATCACGTATTTTAACCTTCTAAATGATCCTCATCAGGAAATGATTGCTTCTGGGTCCCAGCGTACTATCATTCATTGCGCCTTCATTAATTATCTTCATGAGCCATCTCCTCATCGTTGTTACCTTTATCACGTATTTTAACCTTGTCAGTGGTCCCCATCTCGTCCGTACTTGGCGAGCGTTTCCTTTTCAGGCGAGCGTTACCTCAAGTTCTCGCTCCATCTCGTCACTACTGTTGTTTTTTTCCCAGAAAGGACAGGGCCTCCGCCGCAGTGCGCATCGGAGGTGGCGTGTTCAATACTTTCGCACGACTTCCAATAGGGAGCTTATGTCTAGTTTTTCTCTCCCCTAATCACAATCTATACATATTCAAACATTTTATATGCAGAGGACTCGAGATCGTGACAGCCGTCATTTGCTGAAATCAAAACTTCGTTAAAGCCTTGACTGCACTTTGGCCAAAAAAAGAAAGCCCTGACTGCGACACTGACCCACTCTCACCATGCCTCTCTGTTTTTTTTGCTGCCAGAACATCACCATGGCCTCATCCACCACCTATAACAAAGCACGTCATTTTTCGCTGTAGACGATACTCCTTATTGCTCTTCGGAAGTTGGCAGTGGCAGTTACTAGTTATAGCGTAGGCTTCTCTTTCTCTGTTCCCCCCTCCAAAACCAAAAAAGCACAGAGCCACTGAAATTCCTCTCCAATCCGTTGAAAAAAGTTAACTACTTTGGCTTCCCACTCCGTGCGATTTTGACTTCAAATTCTCACAAAACCCCGCTCTTTTTCTGTTTTTCTTTTCTTTTTCCCATATGGCAAAACGGCAAAACCACGACCCTGCAATCATCAACCCTCTTCGACACCAGGTTTGCATTTTTTCCGGTTCTGTCCTTTCTCTTCCTCCTTTTCCTCAATCTAATTTCAGGACCAAAAAAAGGGAATGATCACACCCATCATGCTATCTTTTACATGCCACTATTCTAGATCTTTTTATGTACGAAATGTGATCTTGGAGTTGGTATAATATTTCGTTCGCGCTGCATTGATCTGCTGTGGCATGATTCGTTGCGTTTATAATTACATGTGGGGTTTGCAGGGCAAAGACGAAGATAGGGAATTGGAACTTGGATCTGACGAGCCTGAGGCCCCATTGCCTCTCACTGCTACTTCCCGGGTCTGATTCTTACTCACTCACTCTACTGAAATTGTGATTTTCCGATTTAGTCAGTTATAGGCTTTTTGCACTGTGCTATACTGCAATTGCGAAGATCGATAGATGTTTATACTGTTTGAAACTTGAAGGTTTACTTTTTCTATGTGAAATCTGCAATTCACGCAGGTCTTGTATATGTTGGGAGACATCGCAGCAGGGCCTGCGTTTAGGTTTACGCAATGGCTCGAATCGGTTCGTAAACGCACTGCCAGAAATCGTCCATCCGGCTTCCCCAACCGCCTTACGAGGCTTCCTGATGCTATGCCTTCTAGGTTACTCTTCTTCTCATTCATTTTTTCCCATTTGAGTCATATTCAGCCCAAATTCTGCCAAGTTTTTGCTTATCTTCAATTACTTTCATCGATTCAACCTGGCACACACATGTTCAATGCATTTTTGGAAGCTAAAGGATTTGCCCTATAAGCTGGACGTTAAAACGGTATATCGTGAGTAGCTTGTGCATTAGGAGTTCTCATTCTTCTTTCATTATGTCCGATACCCGTAATCGGACATGTTTAATCAATGATTCAGAGCCAGTTAATAATTGTAATACTGTCTTTCTCTTAACAAACGAACCAATACTCTATATTCTATATTGTACTTGAGTAAGTGGGTTTTGAGCATCAAAGCCTTAGTTTGTGGGAGTATTAAAGTGAATTTATGCTTATGTTTAATTATTTCACAAATCAGAACTGACGATGTCTCTTCTGAAAATGGTTATTTGTTTTTTCTTTTTTGGCTTCCAGTGCAGAAGGATCAATGGAAGATCGAAAATGTGATTCACCTCCTGTGCAAACAACAGAACTTAGTTTGTGGGAAAGGCTTGGTAATGCTGCTGTGTTGGACATTGAATCTAGCTCTTTTTCTTGGGAGAGGCTCTCTTCACTTCATCACACTGAACACAGCAGCAGCACCGAACATTCTGAGGATGAGATGAACAAAGCTCTTGAGGTTTGTATCTTCTTGCTTATGTACAAACAAAAATATATTTATATAGCACTGGCTCTCCATTTTCCATCACCGTCCATTATTTTTAAAATTTCCAAACAATGAAGAAATTTTTCTCTCCATTCTGTTGATTATTGTGCATATAAACGCATCAAGGCACCGGCACCTGTCTATTTAATTTTTATCAGCTTGTCAACAGAATTTCCAATGTATGCGGGTACTTTTCCATTTGTATACACATTATATCAATCATTAATCATTTATTGTAATTTCTGTTTGTGATAAAGGTTTTTTTTAAAAAAAGAATGATTGGCTACAAACTATTTATGTTATTATTTTTTTGCCTCAATTTCTGCTCAGTTGTGTGCACATAGGTAACTGTAAATTCTGGGGGAGTTGTCTTCTTTGCCTTCTTTCATCGCCTTGGGAGCGATGATACTTCTCCAAAGGAGGAAGCTGCTGTAATCAAAATATCATCATCAAGAATGGCAACACAATCTGAACGCCTTGGATATGAATTTGCCAAGTGGTTGGGAGTCCTAACCCCTCAGGTATTGCCTTTACTTTGATTTACAACAACTGTCGCATCTGCAAGCTTGGGCTACCAGGATGCAGTTCTACCAAATTAATTTTACTGTGAAAATGCAGGCTAGAGTTGTTCATAATACCAGTCCAGAGTGGCTCCAGATAAAGGAAGCTGCAGAAAAAGCCAGAAATAGAGCATTTTCTGAGGGAGATGAAATTGGTGAAATGACTTGTTTAGAACTCTTGGAAGCACTCGAGCTTAGTAGGTGCCTCTTTTTTATGAGGTATGATCCTAATGTTTGTTTAATGTGATAAAGTTTCATAAGAAGGTTAGCATGTCTCTGGCTGATGTGCTCATGTACAAGATTGTCTACTGAGCATTAGTGTGCCTTCTATAAATCTTCAGAATTGATTGTTTTATTCTTCTAATATAGGAAAGTTCCGTTGCCTTATCTCTGCCAAGAAAGTGTCTTACGGAACTCATTTTCATTCTTTTATCTTTTTATTCAGATATCGTATGAATAATATATACAAGTGTCTGTTCCTTCGGGATGATAAATAGTTGTTTCTTTTGGGTTTCTAACGTTCTTAGGAAGATCAAAGGAGTGATTCTTTGAGCATTGTGATGGTTTTATTTGAGCTGAGCTCCCATCATTGGACAAGACAGGCCTTTATGAAGTTTTACATGAGTTATTAGATTTGTTAGATATATAATGCTGGAGTTCCATATAATCAGGATTAGTTTCCCCCCTTTCTCAGTTAGAAGTCACAAAAAAGTAGCAAAATACTATGTCTTGCCAGGTGTTGTTGGCATGGAGGGGATGTGCATGTTTAAATGGAAGGTTCTTGTGACATTAGTGCTGGCATGAGTGCCAGTAAATTAAACCAATTCCATTGTAGCCATTTCCTAGGAAAGACAACAACAATTAAAACTACCCCTTGTTTCACAAGTATATGGCTTTCTTTATTTCTTTCCCTTTTGTATGTTTTTATGACATTATTTTTGATTCGTTAAAGTAATCTTCTTGCAGTTATATACATGGGTCACCTTTACTAGAAAGTTCAAGTGCATTTGAGTCTCGGGAGTCTGCTGAAAGAACAGCAGCAGCTCTTGGTAGGGTGTTGATGCTAGACCTTGTCATCAGAAATGAAGATAGGCTCCCCTGTCGTCAGCTTAGATGGCGTGGGAACTCTGCAAATTTGTTGTTGGCTGAAAAGATGATGTCTATAACTACTAACTCGCTTGAAAAAGCATTAGATTCTGCCGTGAATCAATATAGACCAAGGATGATAAGGGCACTTCAAAAAGAAAGAAGATCAACTTCAATAGGTGTCAGAATGAGTTCTGATAATCCTGTATTGTTTTCACAGGTCTCTGATACCTCAGATATCTCCGAATCACCAAGTTGTATTGACTTGAGCCTTGAAGGTCAGACTTTCGGTGAACCACAATGTACTGACATTGTGGCTATTGATTCTGGTGTTCCTCGTCGGCCCCCTGCTGGAAAACGGTCAGATGATCAGGCAAATTATCCTAAATTGGTTGAGTTACTAATTAATAGTTCTGGTTTTTGCTCTAACTTATTACATGATATCACCGGAGGAAAATTGGGGTCTCCTTCACTAGAAGAAATTAATACAGCTACTGATGTACATGCAAGTGAGACATCATCAGTAGTTCATGAGTTCCGAAGTGGTTTCCGCGCTGCTGTTAGAGATCTTCAGGGATTTCATATATTCCTACTTACTCTACACCAAAAGCTTGATAGCTTATTACGGTTGTTTATGAACATCATGAGCAAAATACCATCAGGGGAGTCTGATAAAGAGGATTCAATGGTTCCTGATTCACCTTCACTAAATGCTGGAGATGGTAGTTGTCCATCTCCAGCAATCAAGGATAGGTCTGTTATTGAAAGCCCTCCAGATTTTGGTGATTCAGAATCACAAAGAACTGCTCCAAGGGCATCATGGTCATGGAGTAAAGAAAACTCTGATACTTCTCCTATGTCAAGGGAAGGTTGGCATGGAAAGTTCTATAAAGGAAGTGGAAATCCACTTCGTAGTAGTCTTCGCTTGACTGCTAAGCTTCGCGACTTTCACAAATATGCAAAGGTTAGTCTCATAGGAAAGGTTACTGCTTTGATGGTTTGATCCTGCTGGTAGAATCATCTAAATTGCTAGTTTGGTGCACTTTTTCTATTTGAACTCTTCGATGGCATTTTGCTCTATGTTCAAAAGACTAGATTATTGCAAGTCTATTTGCACAAAAAATTGATTGTAGTGAACCATGCCAATGTCTCATTATGTTTAATCAAAGTAGAAAGGGACGATAATGTAACTGAAAAATAGCATGGGCTAAATGTCTGTAGTGATTTTGAGTGAGTGTGTTTGTCTCAATAATTTTCTGCTTCTGACTAATTCTAAAAAGGAGACACACTCCTCGGAATGGAAAAAAAGGAACAAAAAGCTTTGCTATTTGCTTTGGAGCAGGTTTATAAATTTACCAGTCTCCTCCAAAGCTGAAAATGAATGCCTTTCTGAGAAATAAGCAGCGTATTTTTTGTTTTAAGTAATGCCAAACACCCCCTCAATGTGATTGGAAAATGAGAATTGTGAAACACTGCCTTTGCCGTGCAACAACATTTTTTTATATTTTTATTCTTTTTCCTCTCTTACCATTAATCCAGGTTGATGCAGAGTCTAATAAAGAATTAGAACAGTGGAATGAAACACTTAAAAGTGATGCCATCAAGCTATGCCAGGACAACAATTTCAATACTGGATTTTTTGAGTGCAGTGATAATAACAGTGTTGTTGATGCATATGAACTGAAGGTATCTTCGTCTTTAATCCTTTGCAGAATCAAAACACCGATGACTTTGTCTAATTGAATGGATGGTGCATATTCACAAAGGATATACCTTCTGAATTTCAGGTCAGACTTGAGCACATTCTTGAAAGGATTGCATTAATCTCTGAGGCTGCAAATACAGAGAAGCCTTCTGTTGTTACAAATAGTCTATTCATTGGTGGAGCACTGGCTGCAAGATCTGTATACACACTGCAACACTTGGGAATCACTCATATTCTGTGTTTGTGCACCAATGAAATTGGACAGTCAGATTCTCAGTTTCCTGATCTATTTGAGTACAAAAATTTCTATGTAAGTGAAATTTTCTTTGTTTTATATCTGCAAATGTTTAGTTTTTGTCTTGTCTTTACTCCTGGCTGGTGTTAGGAACAAGGTTTCCAACATGCACCCTCGCGGTATGAATCAAATTAATTTTGCATAGGAGCCTGAGACCTTTTATTCACCACTTGTGTGTAATTACTTCTTGGGGGTTTTCAATGATATGCTTCTCTACAACCTTTTATCTCTTTTGGCTGATAAGAGAATAGTGATGCAGCAGTAAGTCTGAGCAAGGAACAGAATTGACAATGGTATTGAACTCCTGAAACTAAAGGGAGCATAAAATAAGGGATTTGGGCCAATGCAATTAAAAGTTAAAACCAACAGGGGAGGTCAATACCTGTTCAGGAGAGCCAAGAAAGGGAGTTATGTAAAACCCTAGTTTTTTTTTTGGGGGGGGGGGGTGAGCTGGTGCAGAGAGATAGAGTGTTGGAAAGGTTTATTTGCTGAGGTGTCTGTGAAGTACAGCAGGGAAGAGTTGGCGATTTGTGGAGAGTCTCTAGCCCCTTGAAAGCTAGAGGGTGTTTGTTTATTTCTTTCTGCATTTTCTTTTCGTTCTGTAAACCGTCAAGTCTGTCAATTCCTACCTCTATGTGCTATTGGGAAAGGCATTACAACTGACGAGCCCAATGTTGAGCTAACTATCGCAAGTGAGATCATCTACTTGGGGCGAGCTTCACCATGTTGTTTATGCTTGTGATCTGGGTGCTTCTTTAATTTACGTGAAACGCTTGGTCTCATGCTCGTGGATAATACACTTAAATGGCCAGGTATACTGTTACTGTCAGGGGGTATTCATGTTAATTTCATTTGCTTTTTTTTTTTTTTTTTGGAACAGGTTTGTGACGATGTAGATTGTAACATCAGCAGCATATTTGAAGAAGCCTGTGATTTTATAGATCATGTTGAGCAGAAAGGCCAGAGAATTTTAGTTCATTGCTTTGAAGGAAAAAGCAGAAGCGTCACTTTGGTCCTTGCTTACTTGATGCTCAGGAGGCAAGTATAAAAATGAAAAACCGTAATCATAGAATGATACTTCTAATATGCATAAACAACCAATCTACCTCTTTTCTTCTTATCTTATTTTGGAAATTTAGAATTAATTGACTTGTTAGATGCCATAAAACTATCGGATCATAATTGAGCATGGGCAAACATGAAGTTCATTTTCCATGGTTAAGAGTCACTACTAAATCCATCTTGGACTTTGGCAACCATAAGCTTTTGTTAATTGCGGTGCAGGAATTTTACTTTGTTAAAAGCATGGAATACTCTGAAACGAGTTCATCGTCGAGCACAACCGAACGATGGCTTTGCAAAGATCTTACAGGAACTGGATAAGAAACTGCATGGGAAGGTTTCCATGGAGTGGCAGCAAAGGAAACCAATAATGAAGGTTTGTCCAATATGCGGGAAAAATGCGGGACTAAGCAGCAGCTCGCTTAAGCTGCATCTGCAGAAATCCCATAAAAAGCTATCATCAGGGAGTGTGGACAGTGCCATGACAATGGAGATCCAGAAGGCTTTAACAGCTTTGAAAATTAGTCGTGGCGGGAGTGTCAGCCCCACGCAAAGGCAGCCTAGTTCAATAGTGGATGAGTCAATATGATTATGCAAATTGCAAGTTCATTTTGATGCGTAAAGTTCATAGAAGTTTTGTTCATGTCTTCTTACAAATTTCATTTGTTCGTCTTCCCCGTCTCTTCTCTGGGATGCAACTAGATGGGGGATGGAAAGCAGTCACGGCAGCTCCCAATATGATGTTATTTTCACGCACGTCACTGAAAGTATGTGCTAGTTCATAGAACACAATGCAAGAGTTTGTATATAATTTAATGAAGCCATGCATGTGGCCTGATTTGCGCTTGTAAAGACTAATTTTTTCGATATTTTGAAGAACGACAAAGACACGGGAGTATGCTGTGTAATTCTTCCTTGATTATTTCTCATTCATCCGATCAAATATATATACCGCAGAGAGCGTGCACGGGGCCAATAATGGTGGCCGGAAAAAAAGTGATTACATGATCAAATCCCTAATTATATTTACAATTAAATCGTTAATATTACTCCTAATCAAATTATTGATATCACTCCTAATAATCTGCTGAATCTTCTACATATTTCTACCCTGAATAAATTGAAGATATGTTACCTAGGAAACTTCTGTTTAATTTTCGGCCATTTAATTATTACTTATTTTTTCGGGAGGTTCTTCAGTTACTCTTACATTTAGTTTTACTACGGGAAAAAATTATATTTATCATGATTGTTCAAAAAGTATTTATAATTTTTATTAGATGTATTTTCATATGTAGAAGCATCTTTTTTCTTTATTTTTGAACTATTTTATTTTACTATGAAATAATGGCTAAAATACATAGAGCCTCATAAACTTTGAGTCAATTGCACATAACCTCTCTAACTTTTAAAAGTTTAATTTTATAACCTTAATATTTCATATTTTATCCATCAACTCCCTTATCGTAGACACCATCGTTAACACTTTTTTCATATTTTATTTTTTATAAATTTTCTTAAATGTTTTGTCATTTAAAAAAATTATAAAAATATAGTATGATAAAAACTGTTAACTTTAACAGTGATTTTAACAGCATTGAGCATGAAACATTAGGATTCTTAATTTAAATTTTTAAAGATCAAGTTTATCTGCAACTGACCCAAAATTTAAGAGGGGTTTATGCATTTAAGCTTAATTGAATTAGACCTTTATTTATTATAGGAATAAATTACTCACAACTAATTAATAATAATATTTATCGGTGAATTTTCACATACTAATAGTTATATATTGGTATTGATGTTCAGAAAATTTAATAAATATATCTTTAACCCTATAGATAAATGGGTTCAATGTTGAGCCTGCACCCAAGGTTACCGATCAAATATTTTACAGAAATGGGATTTATTAATTAAAAAGGATTGTTTAGCTTGTCCATAATTTAGTTTGTTTAACGAGTTGACAATTTTAGATTGTTCATCTCAAATTTCGAAGCTGAAAAGGGCCTGCAAAAGCAGATTGGAAATCATAGCAAGTCTAACAACAGAACACTTACCTCTCTATCGAGAAAAATTTTCCTTGTCATACAAGTATATCTGGGTTTACAGGTATTCTTGCTATATCAACCCATGATACCATACTATAACGTAAAGCTGGGATAACATTAAATCACCGTCAACGTAAATTTGCATGTTCAAATTATCCCAACTAGGACAAGCAAGGCCTTTTTCCTGTTCACATCGTCTGCCTGGTCATGGGAAATCATGGCTTAGACAGCCGGTAACGGTGAATAGCTTTGGTCCACTTGCAAGTAAACTGACCGATCATGTGTAGTAAAAAACCATGACCAGGGTTTAAATAAGAAATAAACACAAGCATCATCTCCACATAAACAACCCATGAAGATCCCCATTTTATACAGGGATAGCCTCTGCCAAGGTCTCTGGAGCACCACTGCTTCCATTCAACACAATCACATTCCCATCAGAATCGACGTCCACTATGACAGAATCTCCCTCTTTGATCTCTCTAGCAAGCATCTTCTCCGCCATGCTATCTTCCAAAAGTCGCATTATGGCTCTTCTTAAAGGCCTGGCTCCATAACTAGGATTGTAACCTTCCTCAACCACTCTATCCCTAAATCTTTCTGTAACTTGAAGTTCAATATCTTTGCCTTTTGATCTTTCAAAGACTTCCTTCAGCATTATATCAGCAATCTCCTTCACCTCCAGCTTTGTGAGTTGCCTGAAAACGATCATTTCATCTAACCTATTCAAAAACTCAGGTCTGAAGTACTGTTTCAATTCCTCAGTCACCAAACTCTTAATACGATTATAGCTGCTGTCCTTCTCATCATAATCAAGGTCAAATCGAACCGATTCGACGACCCCCTTTCTCAATCACACTGCTTCCTACGTTTGAAGTCATTATAAGAAGCGTGTTCTTGAAGTCCACTGTTCTTCCCTTACTGTCTGTTAATCTTCCATCTTCAAGAATCTGAAGCATCATGTTGAAGACATCAGGATGCGCTTTCTCAATTTCATCAAAGAGGATAACAGTATAGGGCCGCCGCCGGACTGCCTCCGTCAACTGACCACCTTCTGTGTAACCAACATATCCCGGAGGGGAACCGATAAGCTTGGAGACAGTATGCCTTTCCATAAATTCACTCATGTCAAGCCTAATCATGGCTTCCTCAGAGCCAAAGTAGTATGCAGCCAAGGCTTTTGCCAGCTCAGACTTTCCTACACCAGTTGGACCAGAAAATATGAAGCTGGCAATTGGACGATTAGGGTTCTTCAACCCAACTCGGGCTCGGCGTATGGCCCGACTAATGGCCTTTACCGCTTCATCCTGACCAATGACCCTCTTGTGCAGGGTCTCTTCCATCTTAAGGAGGCGATCGGATTCATCCGTTGAGACTTTCTCAACAGGAATACCAGTCCAAGAAGAGACAATGTGTTGGATGTCAACTTCAGTAACAACTGGACCTTCATCTCCAGCCTCACTCTCAGCCATGCTCATCTCCTTGCCTTTCTCTACAAGTGCTGAGATCTGTGCCTTAAGATCCATTTCTCTATCTCGTAGCTCTCCGGCCTACTCAAAATCCATATTCATGTGCCATCAATCCATTAATTATTGACTAAACAAGATCTCAAATTATTAGGAGATAAAATTAATCACTTGATTAAAACAAGGAGAATGTTGATACTGGGCTCTAAGTTATTGTGAATTCAGATAAGTTTCTTCAAAATTTTAAAGAAAGCCACCATTAATTCTCTTAAGTAATAAAGCCAAAGACTATCTCCCTGAAAACATCAGTTACACCAAAACCATACAAGTATTCTTAAGATAAAAGGCGTTACCTTTTCAAAGTCTTGGTTGCGAACAGCATCTTCTTTCTCCTTCACAATTTGCCTGACCTCCTTGTCCAACTCTCTAGCTTCTTCAGGTAACTGGAATGACAAACCCAGCTGAAGTAACACAACTAATCAATTGAAGAACTGCTAGCTAAGGTGAAGATACGCAAGATACCTGTGCATGTTGAAGTCGAACCCGGGATCCAGCCTCATCAACCAAATCTATAGCTTTGTCTGGTAGAAATCGATCACTGCAAGGCATAATTATTTAGAAACAAGGAAGTAGGAATCACTTGGTTTAAAATACATCGCAAGAAGAAAATAACAAGCTTTAAGGAGCATCTAACAGATACTGCACAATTATATTAGAGATGAAATTTTAAAAAAAGGAAAGAGGACCAGTACATTATAGCACCAGCTTCATTCGAGCATTAACATCCAACCTTGTACGCTCCATAAAAAACAGAAAAGAAAAAAATACGTTGCAACAAACCTAATATACTGGTGTGACAGCTGGGCAGCAGCTACAAGAGCATCATCAGTATACCGGAGTTTGTGGTGAATCTCATAACGTTCTCTAAGTCCTTTCAAAATTTGTATCGTCTCATCCACAGTAGGCTCTGGTACTTTAACTGGCTGGAATCGCCTCTCCAATGCTGGATCTTTTTCAATGTGTTTCCTGTATTCATCCAGAGTTGTGGCCCCTATACACTGTACAAATCATTAAGCATATACTTATTTAGTCTAATTTCAATATAAACAGCAATAACCATATTTACCTACTTATTAATGGTCAATTCAGTGAAGGCTTAGCAAAGAACCCCATTAACACTTGGTCTAACTTGATCATTTGGCATTTTAAGATTAGAAAAGTTATGGAATTTCATATTCCAAAATTCATTGTTGCTTATTAATTATTATTTTATTAATTCTGACTACGTGCCAACAACAACTGTAACCATCCATGATAACTGAGATAAAGTAGCCTTTTCTTGTGTTCAATAATAGCTTCACTTTAAAGCACATTAGTATCACATAACCACAAAAAAAGATTACGCATTCTTTTTGTAAATTATGAACTTACCAGGGCAATGAAAGACTCCCTAGAAATGAAAAGCAAATGCCAAAAACGAAGCAAAAATAACTGTTGACTCCCATACATTCAACATTGTATCCATTTTGTGCTATCCAATAACAAATATTACCTGTAGTTCACCTCTTGCAAGAGCTGGTTTTAAGATATTTGCAGCATCAATTGCTCCTTCAGCTGCCCCAGCACCAATTAGAGTGTGCACTTCATCAATGAAAAGTATTATCTCATCACTTTGTTTGATTTCCTCCATTAGTTTCTTTAGTCTCTCCTCAAACTCTCCACGATATTTAGTTCCAGCAACAAGGAGACCATATCAAGGGTTATAACCTAAATTAAAAGAAAGTGATCTATTAGAAAACAAAGGTAAAGGTGCCAAATGTATCTAACTACTAATTAAAATAGACATAATAGATCAGTATTATCTAGCAACCAGGATAGATCATCTGAACTTTGCGTGACATAATAGATTGGTATTATCTAGCAACCAGGATAGATCATCTGAACTTTGCGTATTTTACAGCAACAAGATTGAAAGATAACAGGAACAAAAAACTGCTGTTGATTTAACAGAGATGTCTAGAGGTGGCAGGTCTGAATCAGTCACATGCCAAATACAATTGAGAAGCAAAATCTTTCACATGATTCAGGTTCCAAGCTCTTCAAATATATGTTTAAAGAGTTTTATGAATGCAAAAGTAAAATTTATATCAGAATCATTTAATTCTTAAAAAACAAAAAGACAATGGCCCTACATGCACGCTCAACAACCTTGGTATTTCGGTGCAATGCATTCCTTCTTTCCCAACATGAAAACTCTCAATCAGAAAAACAAAGGAAAGGGGACAATATTTCAAATAAATTGGCAGTTGATCAGTAAGTTGATTGTATTAAACACTACCAATAGAAAGCAGGGAATACTTTAAATATACAGTGAACTTAAGAAATATAATTAATTCTTAACATACATGAAAGTATTTCTAACCTTCTTCCCCTCTATAGTTTCAGGTACATCACCATGTGCAATTCACTGAGCAAGACCCTCAGCAATAGCTGTCTTCCCAACACCAGGTTCTCCAATAGCTGTCTTCCCCTCTATAGTTTCAATTTGCTGCTGCCTTCCAAGAACAGGATCCAATTTTCCCTGCAAAGGAGGGAGGAATAGAAATAATAAGTCTCCACATGGATGCATCATGTCATTGTTCATCATAAAATACAAGCTTTCATTTACCTCTTCAGCTAGCTTAGTCAAATTAGTACCATATTCCTCCAAAGTTGGCATTTTATTGCCACTGCTTCCTGGGCCCACAGTAGCAGTGACACTGTCAGCACTCTTACCAACCATGCGAATAACCTATGCCCATAAATTAAAATTTAATAAATAACATGGAAGTTAAGATTATCAACAGAAAACACAAAGGGTGCAAGGAAACTAGCCTGCGTGCGAATATTAGTTGGATCAGCACCCAGGTTTTCAAGAACACGCGCTGCAACACCTTCTCCCTCGCGAAGGAGACCCAAAAGTAAATGCTCAGATCCAATATAGTTTTGTCCTGAAATTCTCATCAAGTAAAGATTGAATGTTATGGTAAGCTAAGACAAAATGTAGAAACGCCAATCAGAATCTTCATCATCAAAATGGTCACTCATGGGATGGGAGCACAAAAGCTCCAACTCATTTAAATAACCCACTTAAAATTTTGGAATGAAAAGGAAACTGTATAAAGGTAATTCACAGTGTATGCACAGGTTAATAATCTCTACTGGAAGGGTCCCTAATGCATGTATAAGGTTAAACTTACAAGTTGGAAGCTTTCTGATGCCAACTACTCATAGTTTTTTCGTTCATGGTTACTCTCCATTCCACTCTTGCATGTGTTAGTAACATATCCCATCATCTAATAATAAGCACTTAGTGAACCTCGTCAAGTTGTGCAAAACAAATAGAAGTGCAAGATCTAATATAATCCAAATGCAGGTACCCTATGTGGGCGAGCTTTCGCTCAAAAGCTGGTACAAAATTGGAAGACAAGCAGAAGAAAGAAAAAGTGGTGAAGAAATTATGAGCATAATAATTTGATCACATGAAAAATAGATGAACGTATAAAAAGATTACCAAGCTGGGAGCTTCTTCAAGTGAGAGTTCCAATACACGCTTTGCTCGAGGTGTAAACGGAATTTCAACAGTAACAAATTCACTACCCCTTCCAATTATCTTCTCCACTTCCACACGTGCATCTTTAAGGTTGATCCCCATAGACTTCAGAACCTTAGCAGCTATACCAGTGCCTTCGCCAATCGCCAATGAGACCCAATAGAATCTGCTCCGTTCCAACAAAATTGTGACCAAGACGTCTTGCTTCCTCCTGTGCAAGCATAATTACTTTGATTGCTTTCTCTGTGAAACGCTCAAACATGGCTTTAGGTACACATCTACTGGCCCTTCGTTGTCTAGAAGAAGTTGCAATTGACACCTTAGAATAAAAATCTTGTTTAGGTCTTAACATAGTATCCAAGGGATTAACAGTCCTTAGTCCTGAGAAACTGGTCATTCCTAATCCAGATGCCCGTAAAGTACACATAATTTTCACTGATCTTCTTGACCTTCTAGATCCCTTATGTGGACCATTCCTTTGCCCGACCACTAAACCAGGGACATCAATTGACTGAGCTGGCTGCAATGATTTGTTGATGAGATGTGTTAGCCAGCAGGTAACACTCTTGAGGTCAAACATCATGATGCATTGAGATAGCTGAAATGGTAAGTTCCAGCACCAGAATATTAAATATTCAGGGCAAAAGGCATTGTGGCCTTAGCGAAAACTAAAATGAAATTAGAATATCATGCTAGGATACTAAAATAAAATACTTTCTTCCAATATTTTTAGACATCTATTCCTCCTATCTACAGGAGTTATGAGAACTATAAACTTTTCCTTGATCCTAATAACCTGCAAATATTCAATTAAGGAAATCAAATTTATATCCACAAAAGTACTAAGGAAATAGAAAATTCTAAAATAAGCGACTTATCGTTTATTCTTTAACAACAAAGTATAGTGATTAATAATTGTATAATTTTCATCATTACCCAAAGCAGATGAAAGTGCATAAACATGTTGACCAAAGATTCTTACTAAAACCGAATTACTTTCAACTATCCGTTCTAATTTCCGATGAGTGGAAAAAGCCTCGGGGCGTTGACAATTTACGTAGAGAACAAACTCAATATAAACTGAACAATCCTTAGTAAAATGCAAAATCTTCAAAGTATTCATAAAATCAGTAAAACGTTTTAGGAAATACCCCTGAACAGTTAACGCTAAGGAAATGACATAGAAAATTCATCATCTGAGCCAAATACCCCAACCTAATCCAAGCAGCTTGTACTACCAATCCACAAAGCAGACCACTAAAAAAACAACAGTGAATTCAAAAGAAAACTGAAACCTTGGCAATCTCTGACGACCAACTCACAGATTCAGGAAAAGAAAAAAATGAAAAATAAAATTTTGAAGAAATGATCAAGGACAATTTTGACTGCGACAGCAGAGTAACAAAAACAAAGGGATGTTGACCCTTTTTTTTTGACCTGACAAGTGATGTTGACCTCAAAGCATATAAGAGGACAATTTTGGAGAAAACTTATAAATGCAGATGAATAATTTTAGGGAACAAATGCCTAGGAACTTTAAGATTCATGAATAGTCATTTGGGATATTGGTGCAGTGAAATTGAAAATGGAGAATCGGTAGTGATAATACTTACATACTACTTTAAATCCATTTATAACTTACTTTTACAATATTTTACATAGATAAAATTTTTTTAAATGTTATTAATCATGTTTTAAAATTTGGTAACTTGTCAACTTTATCACTATTTAATATTTATTGTAATATACGGGAGTAATGTTAATATATAATAAATGAGGGGTTAAATTATACGTATAGCTAAAAAATATTAAATTATACGTTTAGCTAAAAAATATAATAAAATAAAAAAACATTATCTCTGTCTTGTAAATACAGGGTGTCCTACAGGATATGGAGAAGAAATTAAGACAAGGCAGTGAAGGTCACGAGGTTAGCGAAGAAGCAATAAATTGGGAGTGAGTTGCTTCTTTCTTTCCCAATATTGGCCACTTATGTGACTTTGCTCCTGTTCCTGTACTCCCTTGTTGCTACTTGTAATGTGATTTATAATTTATAAAGTAAGTGTATGAGCAGAATTTTGTATATACTCGTATGACTGTGCTTTTCTAACGCTGTAAAATAATACCCTTATAAGGTCAAGTAAGAAGATTTTATTTTTATCATATTTATAAGTCAACTTGTTAAATTTTAATTTGAATGAACAATTTTACACTTTATATATCAATTATAGTTTAAAACTTTATTCATATATATTATAATGGATATTAAATAGAAATAATTTGAAAAGTTACTGAATTTTAAAGCAGATTTAATGCGGTTTAATGCTTTCCCTGATTTATGTGAATTCCTCTTACCCTATTTAAAAACAACGTTCTTTCTCATACGCATGATCATTTATATAAGCAACAATTTCTATTTGTCAAAAATTTTAATTTTTTCACTTTTAACCTCCGTTAATTGCATGTTTCTCTTATATTTTTCTACTCATTGCCTCATATTTTTCCTACTCTCTTTTCTACTAATCATCTTTATAAATAAATACATATTTAAAAGTTATATCTCTTACATATTCATTACTTTTAATCAAATTTAACCGTTAGTTAATGATTTAAGTAATTGTTATTTATAAAAGGGATTTAGGAAAATAGGTTGAAAGTTATTTACAGTGGTTTACTCACCCATTCTTCTCTATCCTTCTGAGCATTGCATTCAATTGGGGTCCAAGGTCACACATGGGTACCCTACACACTCCTCATTCATTCACATCTGCCTCCTGTGTACATTTCCTTCCATAATGTGACCGTTTGGCAACACGTTTGCCACCATCAAAAGTATGTTCAACAGTATTTCCGTAAAACGAGATAATCTCATCCACATATTTACCTCAGTTTGTGTAAAAATACTTCTCCACCGCTTTACCAAATGGACTCAATATGAATCTAGTTTTTTTTCCGTTTCAAAGTAGAAGTCTAGTTCAACTATATGTCAAACGAATACAAAAAATATTAGTTAAAAATGTAGTTGTAACATTAATTAAATATGTATATAAATTGTGAAGTTTTTTCAAGTATGTCATTAATTAAAGCTAATCATGCATTGTTGAGAGTGAATTAATTATTTGCAAAGTTTAATTGTATGTAATGCAAGACAAGAAAGTAAATATTAAATAAAACTAATAATGCGTGTGTTTGAAAATATGTTAGGAGAATGATTTTACATAGATCGATGTAAGCATGTATGAGGTTTTTTATCCCAATTAGTACAAAGGTAATTTCAAATGCAATTGCCACATTTGATTCATTGAATGCAGGCTTGTTTGGGCAACCAAAATCCATTCCTGCGCTTAACGAGACAAAATTCCTCTCACATATTTATCTCGGAATTTGTGTCCGTTCTCCCAACGGGCTATCCAAACAAGCCCGAAACAGACTGTACTTTATCAATAGGAGTAAACTCCTCCTATTAGAATTGAAACACTGCAATAATGGGGTGTCCTCTGTATAATACAGTAATTTGTCTATTTTTAAAGAATATACATTATTCTCCTCTCAGCTAAATTAATTATATTTGCAACTAAGACTCATATTTATAACAGTGTAAATTGGTATTTACAATTCAAACAGTTTTTTTTAAACTTCATTATAATCAAATTAATTTTTTTTCAAGAGTTAGCGTTTACTCCCCTTCTCTCAAAGTTAAGTGGTTACACCAAATCACCAATGCCTTGTTTGTTATGAAGAAACAGTCGCAGAAAGAATGGAAATAAAGCTGCGGTTAACATTTTTCAACATCTTGTGTTTTAGAGATTTTGGGTATGTTTGGATGGGAAGAAAATTTCGAGAGAAATAGAGGGAGGGAATTCTAAGAAGGAAAACTTCATAAAAATGATAAGAAAATTTAACATCTTTGGCATTTTTTCATCCTACAGATCATCTATGTAATTCTAGACATAGTTCATGTTTATTAAATCCGTTGAAATCACGTTTACACAGGTCAAAATTAAATTCCTCTCACATATTTATCGTAGTTTATGTTAAATCATTCCCCTAACGAATTCCCAAACACACATTTAAATGATCTATCTCGAACAAAAAACTCATTCCGTCATTCATATTCCAACACGATTCCAATTAACAACGGTCTAGTGTTTTATCCCTTTTAATTTCCTATTTTAGTATAACTGTGTTATATATATTGTTTACTTTTGTGATCATCGTTACAAGTTATTGACAGTATGTTTCATACAGATCAGAGAAAATCTAAGCCCCGTTATCCCTTCTTTTAATTTTAACTACTTTCCAACCCTATCCCTATATAATATCAATTACAATACGCGAGAGTGGAGTCAGTAAAGTAAACTTTTACATTAATATAAAAAATTTAACGAGATAATTTATAAATAATACCAAATAAAACATATATCTCTGTCCTATAAATATGATAAAAGGAGTTGGGACTTTTGACGATTAAATCCATTTATAGGAATTTCATGATAATCTCCCAAAAAAACTTAAGCAGTAGCAAATTCGTTATGTGTATCATGAAGAGTTCTGAATATCCATGTTTAACAATTAACTCTTGCTATTTTTATCGATATTTTTATTACTCTTGTCCCAAAAGCCCAGGATTAGATAACCATGAAGATGGCCTTTAATGTTAAATTCACTAGCACTAAATTATGAAACAGATACGATAATGCTCCTCTCCTTGCCTCTGTATTTTCTCTTCCCGGTACTTTGTATTCTTTTTTTTAAGGTTAGGTTATTTCGTGACACAATTGTACAGTTACAGTTAGCGGCAGATGGTCAACTTATGTTTTTATCTTTTTTTTAATTTTATGACATTTTTACTTAGATTTTTTTTTTGACCTGAACATTTTTACTTAGAATAAGATAAATATAATTATGCAATATTAAAGTATGTTATTCCCCTAAATGGAAGGATGAATATGTGGATTGATAATTGGATATGGAGGATATTATCAACACATTGGAAAACAACCTACGGATACGTGGTGCAGTACCTGCGGTGACCCAAAAGCCCAGACAATCACGAGATCCTTCTGACCTTCTTATTATTATTATTATTACTACTCCTGCTACTATTAAAATATATTTTTAATAAAAAAATCTCTTGATTTAATAAATTAACTGTCATCTGTTTTTTTAACGTATAAGTTGAAATGACTTAGACTCTCGTTCGATATACCGTATAAGTCACTTTAATTAATTCATTGTAAACAAAAAATTATAGCTAAATCATTAAATCTGTATTGAGTTAAAGCATCTTCCTAGCTTAACCATACTGAATGAGGTTTTGAAGGGCAAATGAAAGATATAATAAATCATATTTAGACGTTAATTAAATGGGTAACATTAAAATGAATCGTCCTGTTTGGAATCACGTTTTAATATGCATTCAACAGTAATTTTCATAAAACAAAATAAATCTCATCTACAGATCTACCTCGTAAATGGTAAAAACATCTCTACATCGCTTTTAGGATAAGATGAAGTGTAATGAACAAGATGGGATGCTTCTATTTTTCTGGATCCACATGTTGGACCACGAGATGGGTATACAGTGGAGTGCCATTAATGCGTCTATTTTTCTGTGTTCTTTTTTCTTAAAGAAATACACCATAAATGCTCCTCCCCTGCATTGGAAGAAAGCGAACTAACATTAATCATTCTGCATAAATGTTTTGGATTTCAAAAGTTAGTATTTTTATTTATCAGTACACTCCAAAAATTAAATGCCACAGATGATTGCAATGTTGCTGAGATAGGATCAAATTGACTTTGGTGAACCATTTCTTCAGGTAATGAGAGGGACATATGAGAAATGAAAGTGTCAATAATGTAAAATGAGGGTCCAAATAAGTACAATATTATTGTAAGTATGAGTGTAGGAAAAGACCAACGGTTTTGCCCAGAATGAAATAAAGCCAAATAAAAGAAACAAACATTTGCAGTTTCGAAGGTGAAGCTTCATTCTAAAGTTTCTTTTAGCTTTTTGCAGAGAAACTGCAGATTTCAGTTTGAAACCATCAACACTGCCTTGCTTCTTTTGGATGCTAACCTCTCTCTCTCTCATTATCTCACTTTCTTTCTATTTGTCCAATTCATCGTTCATTGCCGCCAACTTTATTGTTTTCTATTATTTCATTCCTTCGGTTTATAATATATTGGGCTTGTTTGGGGAGGCCGTTTGCCTCCCCAAAAGCCATTCCTACGTTTACCGAGATAAAATTCCTCACACATATTTACCTCAGAATCTGTGTCCGTTCTCCCAACGGACTATCCAAACAAACCCATTAAAAGTACAAACTTTGATTAAAATGCGTTTGACATCACGTTGAAGTGGCTTCAGTTTACGTTCCGACCAGAGGAGTGACGTGACTGTAGCAACGTTTGATTTATACTCAAAAGCACGTTCGACGGTGTTTTTTTTAAAACGAGATAATATCCTTTATATATTTGCCTCAATTTGTGTAAAAGTACTTCTCTACCGCGTTGTTAAACGGACACATTAAATTAAAATATTCATTTCTCAGTTTGTTAAAAAACGACGCTTCTTCAGGAAGTTTGTAACAAATTTTCCTTTTGTTAAATCAACAAGCCTGTCAACTTAATTTTAAATAAGGTTAACTGTCAATTTTTATTCCCAAATTTTTGCTAAGTATAGTTGAGTGCTCAAAAATTTGTTTGTGTAATATCATTTTAAAAGTTTTAAATATATTCAATTGTTACATTTTTATACTTTCGGAATAATATCAACCTATTTAAAAATTTTTAAAGTGATATTTCACTTAAGAAAAACTTCTAAATATGTAATGATACTCTCTGAAAACTTTTTGAACTAAACCGCCTTTAACCCTTTTAAGATCTCAACTCCATGTAATGGTATCAATAATTTTTCACAACTCAGTTGTGATTATTAATTTTATGAATTTAGATTTGGATATTTTTTTTAATCATCTCTCAATTTGAATCATCATCACGAGCCGCCAAATTCCTTATTAATTATTTGTCAAATGTATGTCTTCATTTGGATCAAGTTTAAGGCGCGGCGTTATCGGTAAGCGACATAACATAAAAACGTGCTCAAGGGCTATTTAAAAAGCGGTGAGAGAATGATTTTTAATCATAATATATTTTAAATAATAATTTTTATTTAAATTTTTTTATAAAAAAATATTGAGATAAAAAAAGCAAAAAAAACATAAAATATACATTTTTTAAAAAAATAAAAAATGGTTAGGCGGGCTATCCGTCAACCCACGGGCTCAACCCGCATTACCATCCCTAGTTGAAGGTGGCAGGGTCCAACCCGCATTACCATCCCTAGTTGTCAAGCACGCGGCATATTGAAGGGTTTCAGTTTATGTTTAAAAAAGGTAATGTTACGTTAATATTACAATTATATATTCAAAAATCGTGATGATATTAAAAGACCACCTCAAAAAAATTATGATCAGACTTATTTAGTGAAGCGTTTTGAAAAGTCAAATGTATCTTCAACAGTATTTTTCCGTAAAATGAAATAAAACCCTTCATATATTTACCTCGACTCGCGTAAAATTACTTCTCTATCGCGTTTTCAAACGGGTATATTAAGATCCGATACTAACTTTAAATAGTTTTTTTACCGCTCCATAACGATTATTAATTATATGGATTTATGCTTGAACCATTTTTTTTAATATTTTTAAACCATATCTTCATATATAATGTTAAGGGTCGGATAGGGTTTAAAATTGTTGCAAGGAACATTTTCCTCGTCCATTTAAATAAATCAAAGTTTACCATATCCAGTAATAGGTGTCTTTTGGATTTTTCCCATTCAAGATCCCCATTTTTGTTGTTAATAAATTACTTTAAGATAGGTTTATTGTTGTTTCTAATAAAATTGGTCTTTTTACAACAAATACAAGTGATCAAATATCAAAATTTGAACAAGAATATATAATAAATAGCAGGCAAACCAATATTCAGTCATAAATATATTTTGACTAAGAAGAATTCCGTTTAAGGATTTAATATTGATAACATATATAGGTGTGCGTATTAAAAGATATAAAAAATTTTAAAACAAAAATATTACTGATTTTTATAGATAATACTACAAGTAAGTACTAAAAATCATAATTCCAAAAGACTTCTTTTTTGCCAACATAATTCTAATATTATTTTCCAAAATATTAAGAAGAGTTCTATAGGACTGTGCATTAGACTTTGATTATAAAGTAGTCATATTATTTTTAATGAGGTTAATCATTCTTGCGTATCACAATTCACACATTAATATTAGTAATAAATATCACACTACCTGTGGTAAAAGAAAATATCACTGCGAGCTTGTTGAACGCCTTCAAAAACTAAACAAAATTACAACCGTATTTTTTTTAAAATAAAATAAAGTTTTTTTATAAAATAAAATAATCTTCTATAGAAACACTTACGTGTCAGCGGGCGCGATAGAAAAGATATGTATTTTATTACCAAAATTCTATGAGCAAAAGGGGGAAAAACTCTTTGCACGGAAATTTCTCGCTGGATGTGAGAAGCAGTGTACTCTGGTAACGTTCGCAGACAATGCTTTACTTGTCGCAATCCTTTGATAATTACAAAAAGCCAATGCCCTTTTCCTTCTGCAACGTCCTCTTCCATTAAACTCTCTCTTCCTCCTCACCTTCAGCCACTTAACTGATTTTGCTTCTTCTTCTCCTTCTTCTTCCCGAACGAAAAGCCAGAAACTTCGGTCACTGGAAAATTTCACAATGATTTCTGGAGTCAGCGGCGTCGCCTGGATGGACGAAAACAGAGAAGGAGACGGCTCTACTGCTCCATCTTCATGGGCTAACGTGAACGCCAACATCGGCATCGACAAAAGCCAAAACCAGAGCCATTCTAGTTTTGTCCAGAACAAGGACGAGATGGGTTCCCTGTGTGCTTTCAAACCCATGCTTGGAATCGATGACGATTGGTACATCGCGAACAATGGTATCCAAAACCAACCAGATATTATCAGAGACATCACTTTCTCTCCCAACTTCACCGACCAAGATAATTTATTGCTGAACCCAGTGGATTCGTCCTCTTCGTGTTCCCCATCTTCCACCGTCTTCAACAATCTAGACCCATGTCAGCTTCCGTACTTTCTTCCTCCAAAACCCACCTTATCGTCTCTTCTCAATGTCGTCCCTAGTAACAATCCTTTGGACCATGGTTTTGATGTGGGTTGCGATCTCGGGTTTCTTGAGCCTCAAGCTTCCAGCTCTAGCCTTCTGCGAGGCTTCACCGATTTCAGCTCAAATAACAACCAGATAAGCCTTCCTAATTTATGCTCAGATCCACAAGTGCCAACGTCAGGTATATCGCAGGTAACCGAAAGCAGTTTTGCAGGTTTTCGGGGTTTTGAGGAAGGTCATGGAAAACCGCTATTCCTAAATAGACCCAAGATTTTGAGACCCCTTGAATCGTTACCTCCGTCGGGAGCACAACCCACTCTGTTTCAGAAGAGAGTGGCTTTTCGAAAGAAGCTGGCGAACAACGATAATGATAGAGACGGAGGAAAGAGTGAAATTAGCGAGGGGAACGAGAAGAAGAGAAAGATGGGCAGTTGGGAAGAAGTGGAAGACGCTAGCCTTGACGGGTCTGGGTTGAACTACGATTCCGATGAGTTGACGGAGAATGCGAGGACGGAGGAGAACGGCAAGAATGGAGGCAACAGCTCGAATGTGAACAGTGCGGTGACGGGTGGTGATGGTGGCGATAAGAAGGGGAAGAAGAAGGGAATGCCTGCGAAGAATTTGATGGCTGAACGACGTCGTCGGAAGAAGCTCAATGATAGACTGTATATGTTGAGGTCCGTTGTTCCAAAGATTAGCAAAGTAAGAAATTTTTACCCCACTTGTTCCTCTTAATTGATGAGCCAACTGTGATCCCTTTTGAATCAATTAGAGAGTATCTAAATGTGTCCCTTTTACTCTTCTCTTTGATCTGACTTTTCATATGTTTTGTTGTTTTCAATTCCAAGTTTATCAAGGCAATGAGAAGTTGATAATCTGCTTGCTTGTGTCCTTTTTCCTCAACTTTTCACTTACATATAGAAGGTTATTTTCAAATGCGTTGAAATATGACATACTACCCAACTTGATCTGGGTACAACCTGGGTAAAGATTATGTTACCACTTTAGAGTAAGCCAATATAACATTTATTTATTTTTTATTTGTCCTTATTTGATTGCAGATCGTCATCGCTATCTGTCAATTATTTTGTACTTCTCTTTGATCTTGGTTTGCAGGAATGCTAATGAAGCTGCCGATTTGGACCAAGATAATTGTAACATTAGCTGGAGAGGGTTGAGTGATATTGTATTTTGTAGTTTTATTTATCTATCTTCGTTTTGTTCAGACTTGATCTGATTTGAGTTTTTCCTCTTCGTTGTTTCCTTGATGAATATCTTTTGCCCAATATATATCGACGTGAGATCCTAAGATCAATCCTCTATAACATGCCTTTAAAACTTTGATTGGGTTTTGACACGCCTTTGTTTGAATAGATGGACAGGGCTTCAATCCTTGGGGATGCAATTGAGTACCTTAAAGAACTTCTACAAAAGATCAATGACATCCACAATGAATTGGAGTCAACGCCTCCTGGCTCTTCACTGAGTACTCCTGCCCCCAGCTTTCATCCTCTGACACCTACTCCGCCTGCATTACCTGGCCGTATAAAGGATGAGCTTTGCCCCAGCTCATTGCCAAGCCCTAATGGCCAGCCTGCAAGGGTAAATATTATCTATTCTGATATTACTGTGGACGTATCAATGACATTGATCATGGCATCTTTGCTTCTCTTATCGTCTTGGATGCCTAGATTTGATGCCAATATTTAGTAAGTTGTCATATGACCATGTGGCGAATACCTAGATACCACAATGGTATCATGTTGAAAAAAAAATTGATATTTGATGACGTCTAATAGGTGATATATAATATAACCCTTTGCTACAAATTGCTGACTTTACCTTCGCCTTAGGTAGTCAGAGGCAAAAGGCATCCCTAATGCATTGAATCTCACAAAAAACACCTTAGGCAAGAGGTGCTAGAACGGTCCACATGCACGTAATGCAGCACGCTAAAGTAAATGATGGATATGGCGTGGTTGTGGTTTGCTATAATCATCAATATCTTCTTTGTTTTGTCAATCATTTGCATTGTTGTGTGGCTAAAGTCCATGATGTCTTCATTGTTTTGTGTTTATTTGCAAAACCTTAAAAATCTAACAGCTTCAGTAATCTTTTAAAATAATTGTTTTTACTTTAAAATGTTTTCTTTCAAATAAAAAACTCTTAAATCTAAATGGCTGGGCTGGGCTTTTAAGGAGGGTTTTGTAGTTTCTGTTTTGTCTTAATACTATTTTTAGATTTTTAGTTTGGCTTACTTTGGATATTGTTGATTATGTATTATGTTTTTGTATTGTAAACATTGTTGATTATATTTTTTTAGAAATGTATTGTATTTTTCTTCCGAAAAATCAAATAGACTTGGTAAATTTTATGTAAATTGTTGTATTATTTTTTTAAAAGAAAATTTCAATAAAATAATAATAAAAAATAAAATTTAAAAATAGAAAAAAAAGTGGTGGCCTCAAGCTGCTAAAATGGCAGCCCGTATAAAAACGGGCTGAGCCCGTTTGGCCCGTGAGCTCAGCACTATCTCCACCTATCGTAGTGAGTCGCTAGCGCTAGCCATGAATAGCACCTCATCTAAGTGCTTGGACGCACACCTTTGACATAAGGTTATTACTGAAAATTCAATTAAATGGTGGGGAATAATATCCTAGGTTTTACTATGTAATAGATTATTGGTGTAATTATGGATGTTGGATGAATTGGTGTCTTGATCTCCACATCTTACTTTCCTCGTCATCTTGGATGCCCAAATTTGACACCCATATTTGGTTAGTTGTTACGTGATTATGTGGTGATACCAAGATGATATCCAAATAAAAATTGATATTCAACCCTAAAGGTGATATAAACCTTTGCTACAATTGACCACTTCTTCCCTTGCCATGCAAGTAGTCAGAAGCAAAACGTACCCTTGACCCTTAAGTTGCTCACCCGAAAAGGTTTTAGAAATACGCATTTGCAAGAGAAGCAAGTTGCTAATATATTATGTTAGCAGTCCACGGTAATCATCAATATTTTCTGTCCCCCCCCCTTTTTCTGAATACAACATTTTTCTGTCTTGTTGACCATGTGTTATTGTGTGGCTGAAGACTTGAGTCAATGATGGCTTTGTGCTTTTGTGTTTGTTTACAGAATTCTGAAAACCTAATAGTCTAGATGATATTTTAGAATAAGATTTACTATTATGCTTTATTCCTAAATCTGAAAGATTGGGTTGGGTTTTTGAGGTTGGGTTTTGTAGTTTCCTATTTTATCCTAGTACTATTTTATATTTTTGGGTTGGTCTAATAAGTTTTTCTTATTGTTATCAAACGCAAGGCGCCTAAGATGCATCGGAAAAGCCTCATCAACTTTCATTAAAGGCAACACCTAGCCATGAATAACACCTCTTGTCTGTTTCTTAGGTGATACGTTGAGCGCCTTTAACATCGGATTATATCTGAAAACTGAAGTAAATGACTGTGGTGATGAATAAGTAGATTTTTACCTATCGTACATTGCTCGTAATGATATATTTTAAGGGACGTGATATTATTGATATTCTTTAACCAAATGCCTTCTATGTGTTTGTTCATGGCAATCTTGCTATCCTACTATCAGATTTAGAAAATTTAATTAGTTTAGTGGCGGGGTCACATCTCACAACTTCATTTTAATCAGCACAATCTAGTGTGCCTGCTTCTTAATGCAGTCATGTAACTTCTGATTTTTCACACCATAGATTGAGGTTAGGCTGCGCGAAGGAAAAGCTGTGAATATCCACATGTTTTGTGGTCGCAAGCCTGGTCTCTTGCTTTCAACCATGAAGGCTCTGGACAACCTTGGATTAGACATCCATCAAGCTGTTATCAGCTGTTTCAATGGATTTGCCATGGATGTCTTTCGAGCTGAGGTATGACTCCTGTTACCAGTACCTACAAGTAAGTTTCAACTTGTTTGATCACCAGTGAATTTTATGTCCTATCTATCTGGGGCTTCATATAACCTTTGTACGAGCAGAGATACTATCATAATTTGTTGCGTACGTATAAACCTGGTATGATGATTGTCATGTAATGTCATAACTTGTCCCTGATGTTATTGTAACATATAAGATGCCATTTATGTAGCTTTTTAAAACAACCTACCAGAAAACATGTGGTGGTGGTCGTAAAAACTAACCTTCACTTCGTTTCAGCAATGGAAGGAAGGTCAAGATGCTCTTCATCCGGACAAAATCAAATCAGTGCTGTTCGAGTCAGCTGGCTTCCATGGCGCCACCTAGGTCTTTTGGGCAAGATTAAGACTTTTAGGCAGACTTTTCTTTTCCTGTTTCCTTTTCTTTGTTTTTTGTTTTTTGCCTGGCCATCTAGTTGCAATTTCGGCTCTTTTCGATCAGATACTTGTAGTTTTTTCTCGCTTTAGAATTCAAATAAACTATCAATGGGATGTAGTCGCATGAGTTTTAAATTTTAAGTGAAGAGAGATTTTCATGTTATTGAACCAATTGAGCACAGAGCAGGTGCAGGCCTTGGCTAGCTCTTCAAGCTTGCTTGTGAAGATTATCTTCAATCTGTGCAAGGGAAATTGATGACTTGCCTTTATTGGCCCTGTTTAAAACCATATCTGGAAAAATTAATGATTTCAACAGTATTTTTCTGTAAAACGATATAATCTTCTTTATATATTTACCTCGTAAATGGTAAAAACACGTCTCCATCCCAAACGGACCCATTTGATTGCTCCCAGAAGTAGTTGTGTTGTTAACTAATGGGCCTACTCAATCCTCCGTGGAGTCTCTCTTTAATGGGCCTTGGCTGGCCTATGGGCCTTTCTAACCGTTGCATTTGGTCCCAGATGAGCCTGAATCATCTCAATTTGTGAGGACTCTTTCATTGTCTCATCATTACTATGATGGAAGTTCCCTTGGGAAACATCAATATTACAACGCAAACATTTTCGCTTTTATCAATATTACTTTTTAGAGAACTGTTATGAAAATAAAATATACACAAGAGGAAGAGAAATAAATATATATACCAATGAATAATGAATATTAATGTAGCAATAAATAAATATGTACAGATGTGACAATATAAATAATAGGTAGAAAGAAAAATAATAAACAATAATAACAATAAAGTAAACAATAGAGTATAAAGTAAATAATATAGTGATATACATAAGTAATAGTGAATTGAGGTTATGGGCATTCACTCTAAAATACTTAAAACAATAACATCAATATTGTTAATTTTATAATACATATATTACCTAAAATCATGATTTTCTAATACATTTCAACCAAAGTCCACTCTCCCACCGCGAATTCAAATGTAAACAACAAATAACAATACAAATATTTGGTCCATTTATGAGTGAAACAGACCGATCCTGTGTATGTACCGAGAAAACAAACCACCATGACTAGGGTTTTAAATAAGAAATAAACAAGAGCATCAACTTGACATAGGCATCCCATTGATTAATCTCCCCCATTTTAAGGCTTGTTTGCCATCATTTCTTAAAATCTAGGTTTTGTCCAGGTATAATTTTTTTTTGAAAAGCTATTTTGGTTACAAAACCTCGGTTTAAAACCTAGGTTTTCTCAATCCTACTTTTTTCTCTTTTTTCTTTCCTACTTTTTCCATTCTTTCTCTTTTCTACTTTTTTCCTTCTTTCTCTTTCCTCTTTCCTACTTTTCATTCGTTCTCTTTCATCTTTCTTACCCACTTTTTTACCTCGGAATCCGTAAAAGCTAACAACTTCCCAAACATAAATCACTTTTCAAAACTTAGGTTTCGCCTTGAAATCTGTAAAAGCTATTTTCCAAAATCTATTCTCTAAACATAGGTTTTACATCAGAATCTGTAAAAACTATTTTTAAAATAGCTTCCAAACAAACCCTTATACAAGTATAGCATCTGGCGAGGTCTTATAGGAAGAACACCACTGCTTCCGTTAAGCACGACCACATCTCCATCAGAATCAACGTCCACTGTAACAGAATCACCCTCTTTGATCTCTCTAGCAAGCATCTTCTCCGCCATCTTGTCCTCCAATAGTCTCATTATGGCTCTTCTTAATGACCTAGCTACATAGATAGGATCATAATCTTCCTCAACCACTCTATCCATAAATCTTTCTGTAACTTGAAGTTCAATATCTTTGCTTTTTAATCTTTCAAGGACTTCCTTCAGCATTATATCAGTAATCTCCTTCACCTCCAGCTTTGTGAGTTGCCTGAAAACGATCATTTCATCTAACCTATTCAAAAACTCTGGCT